>CAFUXE010000016.1:1527332-1555828 GCA_903364295.1 Serranus cabrilla | reverse complement strand
GAAAAATAAGAGGAAAAGAGGGAGAGAATAGGAGTCAGCCAAGGCATCTAGGATCAATGTTACTTAGTGCTGCTTATACCTGAATCCTCACTCCCATGAGTTTACACTAAGCATGAGAAGGGTAACATAGTGGTTGCTGGCATAGATTAGATACTTTAGAAATGTCTCTCCACTGACACTACTAAATACTTACACACGATATATTTCTGTTATAGCATTATCTTTATCTACACATATATATTCTATGTCAGCCAATATCGGACATTTTTAAGCTCCTACTATTGGTATCACCATCAGCTTGGGTCAAATAAAAAGCATGTAAACTTTTATTTTCATAACACAATTCTATATTTAGTTTAATAAATAGAACAATTTGGGTAGTTTTGTATAATTTTCATTTACATTTTGTTTCAAAGCCGCATCAAATGATAATTACTCTTCCACAGTTCAAGTCACTCTCTATAATTTAAACAATTCAACACTAAAACATTTCAATTGTAACAAAAGCAACAGTTGAAACCATTTTGGCTGGCACACGATAATTGAGATTCTAGACCTGAACCTGACAGATAAATCAGATGACTACTCAAAATATACAATGCAGAAAATATTGCTTGCCATGATTTAGAAATGGTGTTAGCCATTTTTTTTTTACATTGCCTGAAATTCAAAAACTCAACAGTAAAGTTGTTTATTTAGCTATGCATTTTATTCCTATTTATTCTTTATTTTCTGTTATCATTTAAAAAATTGATGGAGAGTGTAGTACATTGTTTGAATAATGTATAAAAATGAATAACAATACTAATTATTATTTAATACAGTTTTATGTTTGAGAAAGTAGCTCTGTACATTTGCAGAGTTGTGAAAAATTGATGCACAATCGACATAATAAAGGTCTATTTTCATTACGGCTCAAAAATGACTATATCAGCCACAATATTGGTTATCGATCAATGAAACTTAGTATCGTGTCAGGCTCTATAGTTGACATCCATCTGTATTTTAAATTGCAAAGTTATCACAGGTAAATTCTGCACCAGCATTCATTATATTAGAGTCCTTCCCAGTCGTTTCGGCTGAAAGTATAAATGAATCATGGTCATGTGAGAACAACCCCAAACTCATCTGACTGCTCGCAGGCAGCCAAACCTCTTCCTTCAAATTGAGCAGTCTCCACCCAAAGCTATGGGGACAATGTCATTTTTTTACGATGTCAGGAGAACGGACCATGTAAATTGCACACAAGCACAACAACACATGCTCACACTGACAGAAAAGTAAGTCCACTCTACTCCAGATGGTGTCACTGTCTCACAATTGGAAGACAACACTGTGCACGTACATACAGACCCCCTCATCACATTTTACTGTTTTACCAGTGAAGTGTAGCTGCAATAGAAAAACTCATTCTCCATTTCAAATGTAGCAGAGGAAATATTTACAAATGCATATGTCCAAATAATTTTTGTTAGCAAGCTAAATCAGTCTGCAACACTGTGTGCAGCCATCAACACCAAAGCTCAGCTAGGTGATGATGTAGCCAGGGAGGTCGATTATAGAACAGCACCTCGAAAGTTCGCAGAGATTCAACGTCACGTTCAGCAGGGAAGAGTTTGCCTCTGGCTGCTACATTTTTGGCCTCATAAGTACGATCCAAATCACGGTGAGACATCTCAACCTGCATTTCTCTCATTACAAAAATTCTTGGCTCCTCAGCAGCTTTGTGGCGGGTAAACAATTAGTCAAGGAACATTCTTTTCCTGGATCCAGACCTTTGAGTGTGCCAACTCTATAGAGATGACTGACTGAAGATGTAAACAGAGTTTAACAAGTTTACAATTCTCTTTGTAACCAGGCAATCGCTTCCAAGTAATATGCTGAATATTTATGGTCTTTATCAAAACAGATGCAAATTTACACATAAAGGCAAGGAACACTCTGTGCTACTTTAAACAGCTGTTGTCCAAACCCCACAATTAATTTATGGGTGTGTAATGCCTAAACCATTATCCCCTCCCATTTGATAATGGAAATGTAGGTACATTAATAGCACTGAACCAGCACTAATGGCTATAAAATGTCCCCAGCCTTGGATGTGGTCACCAGCAGCTATTAAAATGAAGCTGGGTTTTAACCAGGCTTGAACCAAAGAGCCACTTTAATCATGTTTATTGGTTTGCTTATGATTGGAACAGCAAAGTCACACCGTGTCTACTGTAACACATAGTCAGGCTTGTAAACGTAGTTAAAAGTAAAGGAGCTGGGGAGTTTTCTAATGTTGGTAGAGTCTATGAACACTGAGGGCCAGAAGTGAATAATATATATGGAGAGAGAAAAGAGACTAACTAACATGTGTGTGACATTGGTTGAGGGCTTATCAGAGAAACCATATTGAGAGCAGGGAACTGGTGCAGAGGAGATCACTCAACAGGAAATAGGAAGCAGCAGTCAGAGAAGGTAGGACTGTCTGACTAAACCATCCAATCTGGAATGGAAATGCTCACTTGGCGGTTCAACATTGTCAACTACATTTTAGCATTATGTTGAATTTATCCAGGTGAAGGCTTGACGGAGGTAATGCCATACTTCAATGGCACATAATAATGGCTACTGGGCATCTCTTCTGACCACAATCAATGATGTGAACATCAGGTGTAGGATTAGTTTTTGCTCAGTGCAGGCAAGAGTCTCACTTTGAATATCTTTGCCTGGATTTATATTTTATGTCCTTATGTTTGCAAGTCTCAAAACTGAAGCATGTGTTCATACTAGTTTTGTAGCTTTGGGAATGTCCCATGTCTGACCCAGTGTCAGCGAATTGACATTTTAACTTAAGAGTTTAGCAAATGCCTGAGGCTTAACAGAGGTGGCCCTTATTCTTTCATTAAAGAAATATTTGAAAAGTTGTATATTCTAGAACGCACACACTATGTATCAGCCACACATTTGTTGCAGGGTTGTTCTTGCTAAATTAAATATTTGGTGGGCTTAAGTTGTAAAAGTACTCGTGTTGGTCCCAAACTGTTGGTAGAGGACATTCAGTCACAGGGGGCCTGTGGCCCTAACATGTCAAAAAAGCCTATTAATGTTTACCACTTGCACACACTGAACAGAAATTCTGAAGTTCAGAAAGTTGTGCACCAGCTATTGTCTATCAGGTATAGCATGCAAGTCGGCTTAGCCCGGTTAGTCAGATCAAAGGACAACAATTTGTTTTAAATGGTTTGCCAACATTGTTCAGTTGAAGTTGTGCACATCTGTGAATACACACAAATACGACATGACCACAATGTGTCGAGTAGCGAAACCAGACAGGAAGTCAAACCAGCGTTTAGGCGGGTTCCCTTTGCAGATTCAGACTGTGCCTCCTTGATATGATGCTATGGAGTGTATATTGCTGCATATATGACCGTGCTCAGCCCTCAGTAGAGGATACTGTGTTAAAGCATAAGTCCACCAACAATGTGCCTTCATGTGTGCATTCTAGTCATCCCATTGTACCTCCCCTGTATAACTGACACAAGCTGCAGCCCAGTTCAGGAATCAACAAATCTCAACAAGTCTTATGAGGAAACTACAGTACTAACATTTGTGTTATTTATTTTTGTTATCTAAATGTTTAATTATTGACAAAATGCCAATGTTGAAGGCCAAAAATAATCTTAAAAAATAAAGATATTATGTAACAAAAGATATTATGTCATGTCCCAATCCTTGTCTCACTCCCTACATTCCTCAAGTAACTATCTTCTCTCCCCTCTCCCATCCAGCACACGCCCATCAGCATTAAACCACAGAAACATATATACATAACATAACAATATATCCATACAGTGGGAATACATTTGAGTGAATAACTGTATAGAGCATGTAAGAGAGCTTTTTGTGAATGATTATTAATCAGTACTTCTGACACTCTACACTTTCAAGGTTTAAGAATCATTGGGCATAGCCAATATTAAAGAGTTACTTGGGATTTCTATTAAAACAATGTTTTCATGGCCCGCAAATATGGTGCAACTACAGATGTTGAATAACTGTCTGATTGTGTTGCAGATGGAACATGCAGATCTAAGTAATGTGGCCAACTCAAACACACACACTGAGAGTTGAGTAACACTGTAGGGTCAGGCTGGACACATGCTGCAGTACAATAACTTAGTGTTTTCAAGCTACTTCTAGAAGTCTAGATAGCATGCAGCTGAGTCCAGATTCAGGTCTGTACCTCAGTCTTTACACCTAACCATTATACCACCAAATTGGGAGACCCAACCTATAACTGAAACCAATGTCACATTTATGTAGTGCTTCTTCCCAGAGAAATAAGACACAGTGTGCTTACTTAAAGCATGATCACGGGTCATTATGTTCCCACGCTGACGGAACGCTCCCTGAATCATCGTTTTTCTTTTTTGAGAAGCGCGTCTTTAGTAAAATGTATTACATCAAAAACTAGTTGAAAGAATGTAAGCCCAACCTCTGATCATATAATACATTATGCATGTAATGGTTGTCAAATACAGCTAGCGATATGGGCAGTATGCAAAAGCATGGAGAGTAAACAGCCTAACAGGGAGAGCAGGAGAGACAGAATTACAGACAGCAGCGTTGAACAGAACCAGACCTGCCTGCCTGGGAAATAAACAGGAAACACATGTCTAGCACAGATGGGCAAATGGACCAACGGACAGAGGCAGTAACACCGCAGGCACTTGGGTCTGATCACCTGCTTAGTTCCAGCTTAAATAAACGTGGAAATAGGTTGTATTTTACCGTAGCAGTTCGGCTCCACATCATACCTACTCTGTCATTTATTAACAAGGCGTGGCTGTGTGCAGCTTTGTGCGTGGGCCTGACTAGATTCCGTGTAAAGAACATAATAAGGCACTTATGTGGCCAAAGTTAGGGTGTACATTCCCTCTTTGGGAGTCAGTCCAAGATGCCTGCGCAGCACTGCTTTTTGGGACCCACAGCAGTCAACTCTCACAGGTTTTCTGACCATTGTGTATGCTCTCACTCAACATCATCCCACCCCACCCACTACCATGGAGATTCTGATCACTCCCCTCAGAAATACCATGTTCTGTTAAAATATCGGACTGCCTTAAGTCGCACAGATATTTGTATTTTTTGTATTTATTTAAACAATATCTAATACAGTTGCTCAGTTTTTGATGAAAACTGAAGATACGCTTTAAGAAAAGACAATAAACGCAAAGGGAAACATGTTCAGAATGACAGTAAGGAGAACATTAGAGTTGCATCGATTTCTGGTTTTGTTGGCCAGGTCTGGTATATAAACATCAATCCAAATTCCACTCAGAAAATGCGTTTCAAAAGTTGTTTGCTTGTCTTCTTGCAGACAGACTTGACAAAGCATGAATTCAGACTTTATACACATCTGTATCATGATGTAGTTAGTAGCACCTTTTTGATCTGCCTCTGCAATTACATTACCACAAATTCTGTATATTTTTTGTACACTGCTGCATTTGCGGCAGTCAGCATAGCTCTGATTGTCCTAAACTCCATTCAGAAAAAAAACACCCTTGCAGACATAAATCAAACATAAAAAAGGAGTAGTATTGTAGGCTGCCATTTTAAAACCATCTGTATATACTAAATTTAAAAAATTGCAGGCGCAGCCAACCACAACTTTGGCTAATGGAAAACCCCAAAAAAGTGTTGAGTGGAGCCATACCATGCAGTGGAGAAAAGGCATATAGGTTAGTTATAGTACTCAGCAGTAAACAGTCAAACAGAGACGTTTAGTTCAGTTACATTCATTGATACCTACAGTGCAATGGCACTGTTAGACTTCCCAACAACTATAAATTGGTTTTGAAACAGTTTAATATGAGTGTTTCATTGGCAAAACACAAGTCAAGCCCTTCTATTGTGTCTTTTATTTGTGATTTGTTTGTGTTACACATTAAAAGACATTTAATGTGTTGAGCATTAAAACAACAAAGCACAATTGGCCAAGACATCGTGTGCAATTACAGTCTTTCTTTCAAATTTGAGCACTTGTTACTTGCCTTCCACACCACAGCTACACACAGAATATATTTTTTTAATTAACTTGGCCTAAAGAGGACAATATGGGATAGGCTCACCGCAAACCAGTATTACTACATGTCAAACCAGCTGATGGGTTTTGGAAAATCTAGTGGTTTGTCTTGTGTAAGGAAAGAAAAAGAATAGGCGGCACCTAACAGTTAAGGTTCAGGCCAGGAAGTCTGAGCTGATGATATTTGGTTAAGTTTGCGTTCATGTGGTTGACGTAGGAGGAGAACATAAAACAGCTTCTCTTTCACTTTCACAAAGAATAAGCTTTGACCTACAGAATTTCTTGGTAGAAGAATGGCAAAACTGTGTGAGATGGAGGTAGAAAGTGGAAAGTAAAAAAGTCTTCACCAGGATATTAAAGAAATGTCTCAGAAATTAAAGTGGACCCTCTGGGATTGTGGGCTTGTGAGATGCAGAGTTAGTGAGGACACAGACATTTTATATAAGCAATTATGATATAAGCAATGGAAATAGAGACAGAACAGAGATTCAGGATGGGAGGGGAAGGACAAAGAGGGAACTCAGAATGAGAAGAACCAGAGTGCACTACATTACAGCATGGGGGTGGGGTCTCACCTCCCCCCACTCAGCCAACGGGAAGCAAGCCAGCAGGATAATCAATAACAGTGACTGCTAACTGACTCAGCCCTGCCCGTACAACACGAGCCAACAACATTTATGCTATTAAGGACCTTTTCCAAGTAAACCTTCAACCACTTTGTCTACCTAGCCATCCCAGCCTGTTGGTACCATTTCACCATACTGCAGCCATCTAACAATAAATAAATCGGACAGATTAGATGAATACATTCAGTACAGTAGTCTGGTGAACAGAGGCTTGAATCCACTTTAGACCACCTGTGGATTTGTGCAGGAAATTGAATTTCCCTCCTAAATACAGAGTTGGTGCACACAAAATACAGTTTGTGGTACTGATTATTCTACATGCAAAGTTAAATCACATCATTTGTGGCTTCAGATCCAGTGCATGACGTCTCTAACACACTGCAGTATGATATCCCATATGACCATGCCATTCTCTCTCCCACAGTCTGTAAAATCCTAGCCAGCATGCAGCCTTTATTGCAGCTCCACAGCAGAAACTAAATACTGGGAACTTATTCACTCAGCGCCATGTGAAGTGCTGTAAAAGCAGCAACTTCACTAACAACAGCCTGGCAAAAAAGTGTGAAGAGGGGAGTTAGTTAAAAATGCACTCGATGACCTCTCCATGCTGAAAATTCGAAAAACAAAAGAGGGTTTTGCATGTTGCCCAGGGTTTATGACTTCAGACAGGTTAATAACAGGTTGATTCTGTTGGCACGAGCCAAAGAGGAGGGAGAACATTTTGTACAAACACAAAATCCCTAACTTACATCCATGTCCACATAAAGTGACTATTGCTAAGATACATTTGGGGTATAAAAAAAACATGTTTTGATTAGTAGGATGAAGTTAAGTCCACAAAGCTGGCTGTCTTCCACATGTCAAAAAGTGCAGGTTATAGCAAAGTACAGTCCTATTTTTTCAATTCAGGCTGGGACAGATTTGCTGTTCACCATATTATTTACGTCTATAAGAGCTATTCCCATTCATATGTATTTTGTCTTGGTCTCCAGCTGCAAATATGCATTATGCATGAGACACAGCACTGTTATTTGGTTGTTTGTTGTACACTACAGTTCACAGAAAGGTCTTCAGAGGGTGCGTCATGTCGGAGGTTGCATGTCAATGGTAATCAACACAGAGAGATGTTAGGAGATGTGAAAGTCATGGGTGTCCCAATTAGAGCATCTGTGTTGATCCTGTGTTTGTTACTAAAATAATAGGAAGCCTGGCACTGTGTTCAATAGAAATAGAAAAAAGAACTGAATACGATGAAAATACGCTAAATACAAGAATGCAATAAAAATAACCATTTAAAATACAACAACAACAAGCAACCGGTGTTGAGGAGAGACGTAAGAAAAATAGGAAATTGGAAAGAGATTCAGGCCAAAGGGGAAAACACTGGTATGGAACAAAAGTTCATGTCAAACTCTGCTGAGTGGCAGTGGCGTGTGAGGGAAACCCTCATCTCACGCAGTTGCTGGAAAATGAACAACCCTTCCCTAAAATTCACCATCTTCACTACACATTATCCACCCACACACAGCCCATAAACTGTTTGTTTTTTTCAGTAACCTGTGCAATACAACTTAATTATCACCTTGCACTGAATATATAAGCAAAGTCTAGAATTTTCTTTGACTACGTCTCTTTCTACTCTCAGAAAAGACATCGGTAAATGAGTTAAGCATATAAAGTTAGAAAAACGATAAATGAGCGTAACATATCTTATTTGTGTTCCACCTGACAGAGCTAAAGACAACAAAAAAAAAGAAGAATACAAATGTGATCTCACCTGTGGCTCCCTCCTCTTCCTCTTTTATTACATTGTTGTCATCCACATTATTCTCCTTGTTCCCCTTTTTTGCCTTTCCAGTGCCGTCCTTCACTGGGACCACAGTGAAGTTGGTGGGCATTTTTACACCATGTGCTTCCTCTCAATATCTCCTGTTTGCCACACTCTTATCTCTTTCTCCTCTCTCCTCCCTCCCGCTGCTGCTGCTCCCCTCTCTCTCTCTCTCCCTCCGTCCAACAGCTGTCACTCCTCTCTTCTTTCTCCTTCTCAGTTGTTTGCTTACAGCCCCGGTGTACTTTCCTCTCCTGGGCAGACGTCTGGTCTTCTGAGTTTTTTTTGTTCCTATCGCTAGAATTCTGCTGTACACCCATGTGACCCCGACCCCCCCCACACCAACTATCCAAATAAGGAAGAACACGGCAGCCCCGCCCAATGGGGGCAGTACCCACAAACACACATACTAGCAAAAAACATGACATGCATTTGTGCTCATGAATGTGTGAGAGCGCACATATGGCTCTCTCTGTGCCTGAGGGCAGATCCTCTGCCCAGGAATGTCGCTCTGTCTAACGCACAACAAAAGCCGGCAATGTCCGCCTTTGTTCAAAGAGAGGAGGAAGTCCAGAGCCACTCCACTGTGGAAAGTTTGCACACATACAAATGGACACATTTACATTTCCTCACTTCCTATGCAGTGTTATCTGACCCCATGTGCATAGTCAGAAGTGGGCAGGGCTGATTTAAAGACGTATACTGGCCGACTGATTACACACCCCTGTAGAGGGTTAGCACATGTGCATGTGCATGTGTATGTACATGTACATCTCATTATACGTGTAATGTATGTTACTGTGAAAAGACTGTGTTAAATGCACAGTGAGGGGGGATGGGGAAGGGAGGCACAGAGAAGCTAGAGAATCAATAAAAGTGTCAACTTCATGCTCTTATCTCTTTAGAGCAAGCTCTGAAATACGACGCCAGAAACACTGGCCAGAGAATCACGGGATTCTTATTGTTGTTGCAGTGGCAACATTTTTTTTAAACATAGAGCATATGGGGTGAAGGAAAATAAAAAAAATACCAGCCATGGGCTGACCTTATGACTCATCTTAAAACAATTAGTAATTTCCCCAATGTGAGACGTGCATTGAAAGTTATTCCAAGACATTATGTCCCACCCAATCTAACAACGCCCCTGAGTTATGGGAAATGCGGAAAGAGACCCTGATGCGGGAATTTATATTTATTTTATTTAACCTTTATTTGACCTGCTAAAACCAACTGAGATCATATTTCTTTTCCAAGGGTGACCTGGCAAAGAAGGCAGCAGAGTAATGCATTGTCCAAAACATGCAATAAATGCAAAATAGTACATCATGAATGGAACAGAATAGAAACTAATGTAACAGAAGAGGTCAAATATACACAGATAGTGTATAACATAATGCCAGAAAGGTATCCCGGAATGCCATTTATGCATTATAGCTTAAGATCAGCTTCGGGTAAAAAATGTCAAAAGCTTTTGTTTAATATGAGGGAGTCTGGTTTGAGTTTAGCCTGCAGGTCATTCCAAGAACCAGACCGTAATAAAAGAGGCTCCCTTTTCCAGTCTCAGTCTGCACAGGCAGCATATTTAAGCACAGCCAATTACTGGATCCAAGACCGTAGATATATTAAACCTGGAGCTTAAGGGTAAAATCTAAAAACTTAAGTATTACTGGGTGAATGCTGTTCAATTCATTTTACAGTTATTTCATAACGCTACAGCCACAGACCCTCATTTGGATGCTTAACATCTGGAGACCCACCCAGAACAAGTTACCCACTCCCCCCCTTCAGTTCCCCAACATGACGACACACACGATCAATATAGTCAGGGGAAGGGTGGGGGCCGCAGGAAATAGGAAAGGGAGGCGGAGGAGCAGAAGAGGAGAGACAGAGACATGCAGGCCGAGTGACCAACTTACAGGAAAGCACTGCCTCTTTTATAGCTTTGCAAACATATGCAATGCTCAGAGTTCAATTCTGAAAACTGAGCCACAGTGAGAGAATTCCAGCTGGTACTATACAGTGGATGGAGAGGTTTTATTTCTATTCCACAGGCTGTGACTACAGAAACATGGAACTATGAAATATTTAGCACTGGCTTTGGTAGATTGATATATTTCCTACAAACAAGCCATTACAGAGTGGACTAATACCTGACCATTATAATGGTAGCTCCACTTCTGTAGAAGAATCATTTAGCAGAACACTCTACTACACTCTTATCACATGCCATAATAGCTCCATCTGGAAACCCCAGTCATCCAATCAGGTGTTTTGGAAATGCTTTGTCCAATTTTCCTCCATAGAGTAGCAGGTCAGGTTACAAGAAAGCATCATAATTCCAGTAAGTGGATGGCTCTGCTACAGGCAAATCAAATGTTAAGTGAATATGCCCAGTAGCTAATACACTGTCTGAAGCAGCTACCACTCCTAGAATTATAAGGAATGTTATGTGCAGAGCGAAAAGAAGGAATTAATCAATGCCATGATCTGACAAGTCAATGTTCACAAAGTATTATAGTGTTCTTAGGTAACAAACAGAGCACACATCTACTCCATGCTCTAGTAGATGAGCAGTGATGTAACTGGCATCCGCTGATTAAGTGACCAGACAGTCAGACTGCTTCTCAGGAACTGTCAGCGTGTATCCAGGCCGGGAGGACAATGTCCCTTTTATGAGAGGGTATACAAAGGTCCACATTGGAGACTGAAAACTAGGCTGAAATATGTGACATAAGCCGTTCTCAGAAAATTTCCACCAAGTCATGCTTGATGCAATATCTCACAGCCAAAGCATGATAAAAAAAAAAAAACAGTGGAACTATTACATAACTTAATTCTAGACTCATTTGTTGCTCCAAAATAATCAGAGTAGGAGGAAATAATCAAAATACAGCTGAGGTGTGGGAAGAAAACTGTATCATATTATTATTTCTTGAAATCCTGTGTTTAATAGATGTAATAAGTATTTATTATATTTTATTTTATAATTAAATTACTTTGGTTGCAGGTTTCCAGGCCATAATATTTAAAAAATCCTACTGACTTCTTCATGTGGAAATTCTGTATAGGGATTACAAGCTATGACAGCGATAAATATATCTGCTCAGAAAATAACAACAGTTCTTCTGAGCTGAACTTTTTCCTCCACAGGCTCACATTTCTAATCCCTAAATAGATGTATTGATTGGTTCTCCAAGGAAAGACAGGAGACTGTGGAGACTGGATATGCAACAGATACACCAAGTTCAGCCCAAGGACACAGTCAGGGTGTGGCGGAAAGCTCAGCTCTTTTATCTCTTACTGTCTTTCTAACCAAAATGGAGAAAATTTTAACCTTTTGTCTTGCAACTCCTTTATTTTTATCTAATTTAATGACTTCCCAACTCTGCTTTTCTTTCCATTGCTCCTTTTCTCTGTCATAGTTTTGATGCTTTATGATTTATCAAACTGTGGAGAGATGTTTGGGGTCCAAAATGGAAAGTTTCAATAATATGGATAGGAAGAAGAGGAAGAAAATAAAGAACAGCACATGATTATAGTGTAAAACAAAAGGGTTAACATGGTGTAATCTGTAGTTACACAGTTGACATCGATAATATGTTTTGTGGCCAATAAAGGTTTGTTTATTAAGTTTTCATAATCTTTGTTTTTTATTGTAAGCAAATACTGACAATTGGAAAATAGCACATTGTTGCCAAGGTTGCAAAGTCAGAAAACTACATATGTCTGTGTGACATCTTCCATCTGCCCCGCTCAAGAGCTTAAGTGATGCACTAAATCCCCACTAATAACTAACAGTGCCCTCTGGAGGTGGCATGAGGTAGAACAGGTTTCCTGTGAGGATTATTATGCTGAGTGACGCAGTGTGAAACCGTGTTAAACACAATGGAAATTGCATGAATCTGAAGGAAAATCCCAGCAGCTAACATGCTGAAACATCATTCTCATATCATGTGACTTCAGGTCATGGCCCCCTGTCACATGACATCTTCCCTTTTCTCTGTTACTTCCCCCCTTCTCTTAAAACAGCACTGCATGGTCTTTGACTGGCAGACCCAAAAGAAAACCATTTGTATACAAAAATGTACTATATATTATAAGCTGTTATTGCTTAAGTGTTAGCAGAAAATGACTCAACTTCCTGCAGAAATAAAACAACAAGGGCATCAAATCTCATCTCTCAGTCATTCTTCTTGCCGCTTAATGAATTAAAAGCATTATTCAGCAATATTTTAGATCAGGAATGGTCCACTCAGTTTGACTCTCAGTGGCTAGTTTACTTCAGCTCTATGCCTTTCAACAGAGTTGATGGAAAGCTGAAACCATCACATCTAATGAACAGACCTACTTCCTATATGTGACATGTCTGTCCCTGTCAGCAGTTTAATGTTGTTAAATACAAAAAGATAAGTCAATTAAAACTCACACAATAACCCATCTTAGCAGGCTTCTGTTTTTGAAATTAACCAGTCTTCTCATTATGTAACAGACCACTCAAGACTAATAATGACACTCTGTTGCCCCCATTTGATCACATTGGGAAGTACAGTTGCAAGTTACACCACCATCATGGCAAATTATGGATAACGCTCAGTTCTATGACTTGTACACAACTAGACCAACAGCCACCGATTAAATCACCAAGCAGTTTTATCCTGTGTAATCAGGTGTAAACTGGCAAATGGAAAGGTTATTTTTTACAAGCACTGACTCAAGTAAAACTGAAGGGAAACGGCTGTCATATTCGGTCACATTTTCCGAATGTCTGACTGAACCTTTTAGTTTCCTTTCTGACATATTTCCATTACTTTTCTTTATTGGTCTGTACAGGAGACTTATGTTGGTTGTTTGGAGGTGAACTCCACGGTGCAGTGAGAGGATAAATCAATTAAGGTGATGATAATGATGGAAAAATCCCACTAATCGCGATAAAGGAAGTCGAGATAAAACAAAGTAAATTAGCTGGGGGAAGGCAACATGAAGTCTGTAATGACTTTACTGCACACATGGACAGCCACACCTCGACCAGCTCAGGTAACAGCACACTTGCCTGCCAGTCATCCATTAAACTGTATTTGACACAACGGCTCAGGTGACACTTTCCTCTCTTTTGAAGACTAAGGCTATTCTACTTTTTCATGTTTACTATTTTCTGTCAGTTGAAATCAGGGCCAATTTCAAACTATGATCCCATTTCTAGCTTAGAGCTACCTGAAAATGTGCTTAGTCCTTACATTATGGATGAAACTTGAAAAGAGTAGCAAAAAATATGTGCAATTTCACTCATTGTTTTGCATCAGCATCTACAAGTAGCAGAACAGCTGATTTTATGCACCACCATTACCATTTTGTGAAGCCATTTATAGCCCCTGCACCAGTTCATTGCATGAACATGAAAACCATTATCAGTGGTGATAGCCAAACACCACCAAACATCACTATCACCAAAAAGATGACACATTATTGGTCAATCTTCACCATGTTAAAACAGAGCGAGGAGCTTTGCAATTGAGAACGAAAGAAAAGGAGCATTAAATGCTTCAAAACCCAAATTTGTATAACAACAAGACAACAGCAACAACGAAGAATCCAAAAACAAAAAAAAGATGTTTCCTTCATGAATTCAAGGTAACACACGGTAAGTTGTTGATATACAAATTAGCTTTTTGTGGGCAGAATACTCCTTTAAAATTGAAATGATGGCTTGAATGTGAATGACATGAATGAAATGCCTTCACCAACCAGCCAAATTGCACTCTACATTAATTTCTGTTCAGATTCATATGTAGCTATGATAGTAGAAAGATAGATAGATACAAATTCTAAAAAATCTGGAAGCACAGAAACCCCAGTTTCAAGGTGGTTAGCCAAGGTTCGTTCGCCATTTAGCCAATTCAGTATCTGGCCAAATTAAATATCGTCAAAACCTTGTCTTCTGTTCTGGAGTTATTTTTGTTGAATAATGGCCAGAAAAGTGACTTTTCAGCGCATTATAATTTAACCGAAAGAAATGTATTTTGTAGGGTCTCTGACCTTTGACCACTAAAATGTAATCACTTCATCCTTGAGTCCAAGTTTAAAGAAATTCCCTCTAAGTGTTCCTGAGATATCACACACAAATTTTCTTTGAAAACTGGTTTCAAAATTGATAGTGTCACAAACTTTGATGGTTACACTAACAGGAACACTTAAATGAGCTTGAAAATGAAGTCAAGCATATTATGGGAATCTTCTCCCAGTTCAGCTTAGTCTTTTATCTGTCTGGATATGCCATGTAGCTGGAAACTTACACCAGCCAGTGAGTAAGTTTAGCAAAAACAGAAGCTGGCTCAAGTGTTTTGACAGCTCAGTTCCTTTTTGGGCACACAGCTGAGTAGAAGTCATGAGAGACGCTAGAAATGACTGAAGCTTCCACTGTATCAGTTTCATTTCTGGCTTTTGACTGTACTGCAGTCATTTAGGATGCTTGGGACAGGGGAGGGGTTACGAAGGTTATCCTTAGGCTCTTCATTCAGAGACGGGCAGAACATGATACTCACACGTCTCCCTACACATTTCTGACATCTGATATCCACCAACGCCACAACCAAGGCACTCCTACTGTACCGAGCTGTCTTTTCCCCCTGCACATACCTGCAGTGGACACAATACTGTGAACATCTAAACAATCTAACACAGAAATTAAACACACATTCGTGCATTTGGTAATTTGATTACGCATTTCCAAAAGGTATTGCAGGACCATTGTACTGGAAGGCACAATATCATCTGTTTATGTTTATGTGTCCACTCCCTGTATGTACTTGAGTCTACACAACAATTCTTTGTCAGCTCCTGATGTCATTTTGCTCCCCACAGGCGTAATTTGGCTTTATTTTGTCCTACAACAGTATTTATTGCAAATAGCAAATGCAACAAAAAGGCCAAAATGACTCACTGTAAACGCTTTACTTAGCCTTACACATTCTGCTGACCAAGACTTGGAAAACCCCATGACTACCAGCATCACATCTAGAGAGCCTGCAGGGGGAAAACATGTTAAGTAGTTTTTCCCACAGTGTCTATTCGGGAGCAGTAGCTTTCAGCTGCTGGAAAATTGTTCCTGTTATCAATCTGAGCACATGCATTGTGTGTCTGAAATAAACACTAGCTTCACTTTTATGTAAAGAGCATGAGAAGAGATAAGAACAGGATTTCAGGTGGATTAGAGTAGTATTTTCATAACCAGTAAGTCTGGGTCTTTTATTTGAACCCCTTTTGGCCGATACCAAGTCAAATCCAATACTTATATTGATCTAAATAGTGATAAATATTAGTTTAATTCATTGATATGATGGGAATAAATTGTATCTATGGAATGTGACTGATCCGCCAAAAAAACATCATATCACTCTGTTGTATTTGTTGAAACTACAGAAATGCTGAGCTAAGGTACCGGCACCGGCTGTGGAGAGAACATAAACTAGACAGCACACAGGTTTAATTAGCAACAGCTAATCTGTGGCAGCCAACATTTGTCATTTTAACCAGCAAACGTGATGGTTAGTGCTGTTATTGGTACCACGGTAACTCTAGAGCTAGTCGTCATCCGGATCAATCAACCCCGGCCTTCCAATCTAGTAGTCGATCGATAAATTAGCCAGGCTGATGATAGCATAATGCAGATAGTTATCATATTAGTGTATATGTCAGCCAATAAGTAACAAAAATTGTAGTACAGAATTGCCAATCTAGGTTTGAGGTAATTTGAGTTGCTGTTGAATTAGGACTGAACTTAATATCGATGATTTAGTATCTTGATATCCATAAATATCTGGATATGTTTTCTGGTCTTTATGGGAAAAAAAATTGCCCAGTACGTCAGCTTGGCTCCC
Source organism: Serranus cabrilla (assembly GCA_903364295.1). Classification (NCBI taxonomy): domain Eukaryota; kingdom Metazoa; phylum Chordata; class Actinopteri; order Perciformes; family Serranidae; genus Serranus; species Serranus cabrilla. The sequence continues at coordinate 1,539,427 of CAFUXE010000016.1, read as the reverse complement.
ATGTGCAAGGATCAGAACATAAAGCATCATCCAAATGTCGCTAATATTGGCATAGCATAGTTTTGATGTTGGGTTTCAACATTGTGATAGAAACAATATAGAAAAGTACAAGATAGACATCTTTAAGAATTTTTTATCAAGAGTGTTGTTAATGTCAAAAATGTACTATTGGTTAATATGTTGTCATAGATTTTAAACTTTAACTTAAATAAAGATGTAAGTATCTGCCTCAAAATCCATTATTGGTCAATCTATTCTTCGAGCTGACCTTTAACACATGGCTCCCTTACAGAACTGTTGGCTGTGTCAAATCCAATTTCCACCAGGAAGAGGGAAAAGGAAACAAAGGCAGCTCAATGAGGCTGAAAAACAGATTAAGACCTCTCCTGGATCTCAGGTGATGATATGTATTGTGTACATATAAGTTCCAAAGACAACACAAAGGTTTTTTTTGACTTGCATGCACAGAAATGCAAATCTTATACTAAAATCTTCTGTTAAAGCAGGGGGTGACTCAACAATTGTAAAACAAGAACTGTGTTGCTGCATGCCTCCTGGTCAGGATGCAGTAAAAGTGCATTTGCAGCTGAAATTGACACGAACAGACTCCCTCTCATATTGCATTATTAAGCATTCTGTTAAATTGGTATAATGCCCTTGATGAAAAGGCCATTTTAAGGAATGGGTTAAACTGTCTGTGAGCATTTCCCAGCAGAGGAGGAACGTTCTCTGAGAACCCTTCTGTCCGACCAGCGAGGGACACACCCCTTCTCCTGAGTGTTGCGTGTAAATAAGGAGCAACTGGAACAAACATCCTACGCAGGATTGGCAGGGGAGGCAACGGACTGGGAGGCCACACAGGAGCAGGAGCAGATATAGTGGAAGCTGAGGCCCAGTTGGTGTGCATGTGCTGACTGCTGGGCTCCAAATAAAGCAGAGGGCAGCACATGATAGCCCAAGGTGCATGCCTTTTTTAAACATGAATGCACACACGTGCATGCAGAGATAATGCTGGGTGGTGAAGTCATTCTAAAAACTCACAATCATTTAAACCTATTCCAATGACACAGCACCCACCTCAGATTATCAACATTACCTGTGCTACACTTACTATTTAAGCTGGAGCTCCACCTGAAAAATTGTGCCACTCTCGCGGTTTTTGCGAGATATATTTTGGGAGCCAAAGTGGTATTCACAGACACACACATGCTGTATATATTGACCTCAAAGAAACATTAAGCCCTTGACATATCTGTTACTCTAACAGATGGTCTACATATAACTGCATTTATTGATGTTACAGTAAAAAACTGCCTGAAACGCCAAGCTGATTTCAGAGGCACTTTAATAAAACTAACCTTACACTAGGGCTAGGTTTCACCACTGATTTATTTAATCAATCCAATTCCAATTCACAACATCCTCATTTAATGAATTTCCTGATTTAATATCACTTTGACTTTCTGTTTTTCTTGTATATGCAAGATATTTCAGAGACTTAAGGCTGTAAATTGTACAAGGAACCCTCTAGATAAATCTTTACATTAAGTAGTATTCAGAGATTTGTGGTGTCCAAAAAAACAAAACAAGCATCTGCCTCTAGGTTTTGTGTTACTTCCATTATAGCAGCTCCTGAAAATCTTTTCTTTATGTAAATTGTCAGCAACTGACTGACATTGAACATACAATACTGATGTTTTTTAAGCTATTTATCTTATTTGTATTTATGTGTTATATTGTCAGTTTTCATTTCTACTATTGGTTCACAATGATATACATTGAATGATAATATTAAGTATTCTTTAATAAAGTTTTTTAAGAAACCTGCCTTCTGTAGACCTTTTCATGGTCATATTGATAAAAGTTTGGAAGTTGGATCTGTCTCTAAATCTCCTCACCAAGATAAGGAAAATCCAAGATGATAAAGAATTGTAGTTAACACCACATCAAAAGCCCTGAGCAGAAGAGTCCTGGATATTACCAAGTGGGTATAAAGCCTACTGTGCGACTGTTATGCAACAAGCCTCAATAGTGTTTTCCAACCCCAAAGATCTGCCAGGGTGTAAGCTGTCAGAGATACAGATTGACAGTCACTCACTGAGTACTGCTTAAGTTTAAATCTGACACCTTTTGGAGACTCTTATCCCTTTAGAACCTCATTTATCTCTCACTGCCAGCTTAATCTCTCATAAACCCAAATGTAATCTTAGTCATGCTGTGTATCTGAGGCAAGCAGCAGGCTGATCATCTGTTGTGCCCTGAAACTTTTTCATGTGATTCATTAACTATTAATATATTAATTACATCTCATGTTTACAGAGCATACTTGTTTTAACAATCCATTCTTGTACCATGTTCATATCTTCACTTCATTTACTTTACTTGCATTTGAGCCTGTGGTTCCCACTGACTGTGCAAAAAAACAAGCATAAAGCACATTTATAGCTTGCGTGGAAGACTTTAAAAGAATGGGTGAGCCACTGAAACAAACAGCCACTATCTTTGAGGCAGCAGTCTTCTTTTTCTATCATTTCTACTTCTTCATAACCACTGCTTCCTCTTTACAGTATGTTACTTCATCTCATGCGATACTTTTCTTGTGCAACCTCACGAAACAAGAGCAACACAATTTCCCAGATCAACCACACTTTCGAACATACAACACCCACAACAGAAGCTTGAAGTAAACTGTTGATAAGTGACAAATAAATGTGAAGAAACCCTTCTTTGAAAGAAGAATATTTTTGAACAGCCTGCTGGTAAGTTGCTCTACTAAAAACACCCCATCATTGTGCACCTGAACTCCATTATCGAAATATAATCTAGATTCATTACTTGCTATGGTTATCAACGTCATCATCCAGGAATTTAATTTAGCAGACGCATCCAGTATCCGTAAACAGATTACAGCCAAACAAATAGGCATCTCCTGCTATCAGTCATGTATTGATTGCTGTACAATAACTGCAGTAGAGGAGGGAACTGAGGAAATTGAAATTCAGGGCAAATAATTTGCAAAACAAAGAGTCAATATTCACTAATAAGAACCTAAGTGATGTATGACTCATGATATCCAGTTTTCATTACAATCCAGGTATTTTTTTAATATCAGCATTTCCCATGACAGCAATAAGCTGACACAGGCTTTAAACAATCCTCCTCCCAAAATCTAGTTCAAATTCAGCATCCAACCACCAAATCTGTACATTATCCAGTTTAGCCATCATGTAAATAATCATATTTATTGATGTTTACAAACTGTAAGCAACAATTCCTGCATATTACGTCCTTTAATAGAGGATTCTTTATTTTTTTATGTCGTATCTTTTTCCGTTTAAAAAGTCAAAGGGTAGAAAAATGGCTAAACCATCACACCTTGGGAGTGACATCTTCAACAGCCCACAGAACAAGGATTCTCAATGTTCAGTAAAGCTGATTATCATCCTTTGATACGGACATGAATGTTTCCTGCTCCCACGTAGTTGTTAGGTCAATGACGACAGCAAATTTCGCCACAACATTGAATGACTTAAAAGGATCATTTGGATTTATTACAACCCAAATTCTAAAAAAGTTAGGCAGTTGTAAGTGAAATAAAAACAGTATGTTTTATATTTAGAATTACTGTATTTATCCCCAAATAAATAAAATAACAAGTTTCCCTTTAAGTAACTGGATAATATACAGAGGCTATATTAAGTTGAATACAGTTTGCAAAGGCCATTTTTGGAATTGCGGTCAAATGTGGGCTTAAATGTGATATTTGCCTGCAGTAGATGATGGTCAGCACACACCTCCTTTTGAGAAGTAGGCAGATTCTAAAAAGCCCCCCTTAAAGCATATCAATGTAAGTGTTTTCTATGTTTAGAATATTTCCACTGCTTTACCTTGTCATCAGACCGTGTACGTTTTATACTCTATTCAAAGCCACCAGACTCATTTGCCAAAAACAGTCATTTCAGCTTGCAGAACATGGGAGTTGCTGATCTACCGCTGCCTCAATTGTTTAGCTTGTTTGTGTTATTGTGTGACTTTGGTAAACCCAAGTTATCCCCCCAAAACACAATGTCATTGTCTTTGGGAGAGATATGCAGAGAAATGCCCTGACAGGCCCAAGCACTGTAACCACAAGCCACTCCGTGTGCACTGGTGCACATGCACACATCCATCTTTTCTTAGTAACTTAATCTGATTTAGAGTGGAATTTAATCTATGCATTAAAACAGAATAGACAAGTGCTAACTTTTCCTGGTATCAAAGAAGAAGAAATCACGTGGAAGACATTCTTCTACTTCTGCTCTTCAAAGATGGAGATGCTGATTTAAAACCAGACTTCTACACTCTAAATAAAGCTGCATGTGAGAATAAACCAGTGTTTACACCCATGCTGGTTACTTTATTGTACCTATATGCATTGCTCAAACAAAAACAGCTGGAGGTTTTAGCTGTATAGGAGTATAGCCTGGGTGAACTGCAATAACAGTGGAAAGTAAGAATCCATTTTCAACAAAACAAACTATTCAAAAGAAATCATATCTTAATTGTGGCTCATTTTAGCATCTTAACACAACTTAGAAAACAGTCCATGCTCCAACAATCAATACACACAACAGCTTGTCTACAATGAGCCATAAGCACACTGTTATTCAGCATGCTTGCTTGGCCTATGTGCCAGGCAATTATTCCAGCACCCTCTGCCCCTCAACCTGTTGCTATAGAAGCACCTTGTTTGTGAGAAACTGGTCGAACAAGCCTTCAGAATAAAGTGTGAAGCCAAATTAAAGTTTAAAGCAGAAGACACATTCAGTATGATAAAACAGCAACAATACACTTCTGGATAGAATGGAAATAGTTTGTGCTATGTCATATTAAAATTCCTTGAGAAATAAAGGGAGGAAAAGGTACCATTTTGAAAGTTCAACAGGCACACCCTACCTTTTCAGCAGGATCTTTATTTGACCACTATAGTGAGTTTAAATAAAAGGATACCAAACAAAAGATTTGTCAAGCCTTTCTCACATTTATTTTGTTTACTTTGTGCTCCAAGTTGTTTAAGACTCAAATTGGGTTTTATTTAAAAAGGTAAAACAAATGCCAAAACCAATTTATTTCAACTATTGTTTCTAGTCTGTTTGTAAAAAAAAGAAAAAAAAAGAAACTATATGTGACTAAATAAATAAAATAAATGTGACTCTATGCGCAATCTTATGAGAAAAAAAATAAACTGTTGTTGAAGTAAAGAACGTACACAGACTGCTTATAAAGTTAAGGCCAAATTTGATAACCTCATGCTAGCTCATTTAAATGTTCCGTTTTGTTGAAAGAATAAGCATATTAAGCTAGCAAAATCTTGAAGTGCAACTGCTTTCAGTGGACTTTTTGGTGACAAATTACATTTAACATAACCAAAGAATGTTTCACAGCAGTGTTTAAAACTTTTAAGGGCTTAGATTAACGCTAGGTGTGACTGTGCCACAGTGCCACAGCTTCGGGTTTTGGGGGTACTGACGCCCCGGCTTCATTACATAACTACTGGAGGACAAACTGCCAGACAAGTGATATGCGACGGCTAATCCTCTGCTAGATGTATGAGATAAGAAGTGGGACACGGAGTTTGCAACGGGCAGCTGTCTTACCGTACTTGTTGGGCTCCCTGTTGTACTTGAGGATAGGCACCACAACGTTGGGGTCCTGCGGCTCGAACACGGAGTCCTCCCCCGCCTCTTTTTCCTCCACTGTGCCACCGCCGTCGCTGCTGCCGCCGGTGTCCGGTGCAGGGTCAGCGACAACCGCGTCCGAGTGCTCCCCCTCCCCGGCGACCCCAACTCCTCTTTCAACCGGGACTACTACAAATCTTTCGCCCATGTTCTTCCTTCTTTTTCCCCTCTTGTTTCACTTTTAATGGAGGGACAACACACTGTACGGGTTACATCTGCGGTTCACGCTCGTTGAGGGCGAACACACAAGACAGCTACAACTGAACACACGCTCACGGGGTGATCAGTGGATTGATTACAGTATAGACGCGCCCGCCCTCGGCCTTCTCTCATTGGTTGAGACGGCTAAGGAGCGCTGCCAATCACCACCAGAAGCAAATCAGAGTGCTCGAAATGTGTTGGATTGAGGAATGAGGAGCTTCTAACATTTCTATCAAAATAATATCCACTCCATAACTGATTTCTCCTGTAATTTTTGATGATTAAAATTAAAAACATATTTTTTTTTACAAAATAAAACAAATATTTTTCAAATGAATGTCATTCCCATATGAATACATTTTCTCTCTGTCTTGTATGTTTTGGAGTATACATCTAAACATTTAACATACTTAAAAGTACATATGAAACATTCATTTGTGCTCTTTGCCTTTAAATTGTGGTAGGCCAACAATCAAAACAATGAAGGTTCACAAAATGCTTCTTAAAATAGGGCATGTGAGGCAGAGCCCTGCTGTCACAGTAGAGCACATGTACTGGCACGTCACACTAAACTCATTACAAGTTTCTTTAATGGTCTCAAAATGATGGGGCAATTAACACTCACTCTGCACATCCTCCCCTATCAATAGCCTGCCACGGAAACTTAATAAATCATTCTAATTTAAAAAGCAGTGATGGTTTAGTCATTTACCAACACCTCGCCATAACAACTTTGGTATGTTACAGCTTAGAATAAATGATTTGTCAATACCTCAGGATAGGATGGCCTCTCATGTTTCCAAGCAGTTTTAATACATACTGTTGTCTCAAATCTCCATGTTACCCATAGTACAATTTGAGTTTCCACAGTTTGAAACATTTAAAATATACTCCTTCGTACATTCCCCAAATTGTCATAGCACACAACAATATCATATCTCTTGCATCTAAGCTTTATCTTTTATTATAATATTTCCTGTTAATCAACTCTGTCTCTGTTTATTTCTTAGAAAACATATTATCATCCGGTGCTGTTAATCTCAGATCAACATCACCACCCCAAGTTAATGAATTGTTCCTTGTGCAAAGACCCATCTGTTCGCCAAATTTAAGAAGAATCTGTTCACGCTTCACTCTGACGGATAAATAAAGTAAGAGGGTCAAAAGCGTAACCCCCTTTACAGAAATTACATAAGCAGCTGCCTTGTAAGAAGCAACAGGTTATTTCAGTGAACAACTGGAACACGGCATAACGAAATAGTTCACGAAGCATGGAAATGTCAGGTCAGTAGGTCAGACTGAAGACCTTCAGTGGTTGTGATTCCTGTAAGACACACCCCTTACAGCGGCATCACGGTAAATAATGATATGGTTTAGCAAACTGTGTTTTTAAAAAAATTACATTTAGATAATAATTATTTAAAGCACTTGGCATGTATTACAATGAATAAACAATATATCTATTTATAATGTACAGTTTATTGCTGCCAAGAGTCTTAAAGGGAAGGTTCAGTGGTTGTATGGGGTACTTATCCATAGTCAGTGTATTAACTACAGTAGATGGCAGTTTGCATGAACAGGCAGCAGTAGATATTAGTAATATTACTCAATATATCGAAGGAGTCTGGAGGCTTTGAAGAGAGCATAGAAAAAAGAGCTGATGCTAAGTTATCCCTTTAACAAATTTAACAATGCCCCCTCCCCCTGTCTTTAAAACTGTTTTTAAACCCACCCCTGTCTAATATTAGCACATTGGTTGGCACATTAACTATGTCAACGTTACATTTACTTTTCAGCTATTCAAAACCCCACAGGAGAGAATACTGTGGTTGAACTCCAGGAGACCACTCAGACAGTAATTGCTTGAAGGGTGTTACGTGGACATCTAAAATAGACAGCTGGCAGGACAGTTGGAGGACCGAGTGGTGGGAGGACACGCGGGGGTGGAGCAGTGGGGTTGCTGTGTTGAGTAGTTAAATTCAATTCAGTTCAACTCCTGATAAAAATGACAGAAGAGTCAATGAAAAGTGCTTTACTATAAAATCTGACTGGATGACAGGTGGATGCAGCACACACAGGGTGTGGTGCTAAAATGCAGCACTGACAAAGTGATTTGCAATCCTCCATGTCCATGTTGTTTTTCTTATCTGCAGCTAAACTCATCACCTCCTCGCAGACTGGACAAAATGAAATGCAGATTACTTTTTTTAAAGCTGGGTGAGAACAGATGTGGCCTTTACAGCACAACCACAGCTGCAAGTGTTGAGGATGACAAATGTCAGCCTTTTCTCTGTGTGACATCCTCATCTTTGCTGTCAATAACACAGATAATGGACATCCAAAGCTGTGAAGAAAAAAATGACACGTGTTCTTTCATTGTAACTGTAATGTATGGGTAGTGTTTGTGTATGGCACTGTGAGAATAAACTGATTTCCTACAGTAAATTGAAGATTTTGTCTGATGTAATTAAACCATTAATTTATTATTCTTATCTATATAAATGTGTCAAGAGGGGAAGTCATTTAAAGATTTTATTAAAAAGAGTTAGGAAAAAAATATGAAAGTTATGCATGATAAAATAATGGAAATGTACCTTAATATCTCAAAAATATGACTTACTAAGTCAAAACCTTGACTCATCATTTATTATATCACTTTTCTATATCTACTTTTTTAAAAATATATTCTGATATATTCTCTTTTTTTGTCAATTTAAAATTTTTTAATTACTTAATTCCTGTTTGATTATTATTTGGATTCATGTTATTACATGTTTCCCTGATCAACTGAGTGAGAGAAAAGTGTGCATGTGATTACTCTTTGCTCATTTGAAATATACAGTAGATCAGCAGTCTACAAACAGTCTCCTCTTATCCACTGTTGTCATAGAGACCGTCCACTGGGAGGGAGCTAAACAAACTGGCTGCTGAGGTGAAATTGTTGTCAGGGCACCTGAGTAAGATATGTTTATTTTATTTGTCCAGTTTTTCTAGTCCTACATTAAATTCAGTCTCAAAAGTAAGACCAAGGTTTATCTGGAAATGATTATATCACAACCTGTTGATGTGAATGTCACCACTTCACTGCTGATTTGTAAATCCAGTTACTCCTTGATAAAGTTTTCTTCATGCCAGCAATCCAAGTCATTGACGTCAAACTGCTTCAGCTGTGTTGGTGAAGTTAGTGGGGCCAATGATGCATGCCGGACTGTATGTGGGTCAGCCCTATAGCATGAAAGGAGGCTTTTATTCTGAAATGAGTCCCCCACTGCTGTGTCATTGTGCTTCTCCTGTCACAACAGACAGGGGTGGGTCATCAGCGACACATCCTGGGGTCTGTAGTCTGGACAAACATGATGTAAGGGTGAACAGAGATACTGAGAGGGGCAGAGGCCAGCTGCCACACCTACATGTGTTTGGGAGGGCGACTTTGTACCCAAGACTCAAAGGCTGCATACACACAATGTCATACTTAAGTCTGTTGTTTTACATTTCTATATTAAAATGCCACAAAAAGAACACATGCAAATACTGCACACAGGGTGTATCTTTGTTTTATTTTGTCATGAAATGCAGAATACATCAAATTTCAGTTTTGGCCACTGCCATTTTCACTGGTGATGTCATTTGGAGCCAGAATCTGCGCAGTAGTGACAAGTTCTACTTTGTCCCATCCACTAATATGGATGGGCAGATCCAGATGTTTTAGCCTCACTTGTTGGGAGCTATCATGTTGTCCATCTTTATATACAGTCTATGGTTCAGACCAATTGGCAAATTGTGTGTGACAGTGGGAGTGGCCTAAAACATAAAGGAGCATGACTTTTAAATAGAATCACACACCATGACCAAACCTGTGAACCGTTATAGTCTGTTAGGAGGCATCACTGCACTCAGGTGAATACCTTTTTCATTAGTGACACTTTTTCCCCACACTTTTTATTAACCACGCCCCGGTTCATAACTCATTAATCCCACCATTGTGGGAAATATTATTGCACTCAGCAGAAAGTTTATCGGAACATTATTTAATAACTTTTACATTCCCATTCTTGGTCCATACGCCATTTAGCAAACATCTCGACACCACATGTCAATCTGACAGTACTGTAGCTACTTTAAAAAAGTGATTATATTGGCATTTAATTCAACGCAATGTCTCCTGTGCAAATTTTAGTCCCAAAACACTTAACTTCAACTGTAAAAAGTTGGATAAATAGTTTATTGTCCTTATCAAATGCAATGTAAAAAGTAGTAAATAATGAATATGTGCTACGACATAATGTGTATGACAGCCATGATTGTGAATCAAAGGTTGTTTGCCAGAACAGATAGCCCACAGGGGATGACACACTGAAGATGAGAGGTAGTGATTACAGAGAAGGTAGGAGACATCAACCCATTAACGAGACTTGTTTTTGACAAACAGTGTGCAGATGGCACGCTGTCTGTAACGAGATCCCTCGAGCTGCACTATTCATAAGGGACAGATGTGTGTGTGTGTGTGTGTGTGTGTTTGAGTGCAGGAAGACACAGAGAATATGTGTACACTTTACATCTGGACTTGTGTCAGTACGTCACATTGTGTGTGACTGTAACAGTCTGTACAATGTGTGCAGGTGAATCACAGCTGGGTGAGTCTGCAGTCAGTGACAGCTTGGAAGCTCAAACACAAAAGATTACAGATCTGTCATGATGCAGACAAAAGCTTTGTGTGGCCATGATTCATCAGCGATAAAACATGTCTGTACATTCACGTCAAGGATTCATTTTTACAGCCTTAAACACATTGGATTTATGACATTATAACTGAACCTAATTCTATTCTCACAATTATCCATCCAGCACCCAAACCTGTTATTGTTTTGGATTTTATCATCATTTTCTCAGGGTAGGTAAGACACTAGTCAACCATAGGAGTGCAGTAACAAAGATGTGTGTTTTTATTATAATGAATCCCACATTTCAATACTTTGTATCTGTTTCCCTTTTATGCCTATATCTCGTTTACCTGCAAATTCTTTAAAAACAAGGCAATCAGAGATGGCAGACTTCACCCCACAGCGCCTTCTGTTGGCCAGAGGATGTATATGCAGCGGACACACAGACAGACAGACAGACACCGCCACCCAAAACAATACTTCACTCCCTGATATGGCACATGTCCGAGTGACAAACATTAGTTGTTTTTGTTGACCCCCACTAGATGGCGCTCATGGTTGAAAGAAAAACAGCACACTTGGCAGGGGAATTGCTTTTCAAAGTGCTTTCAAATCTTTGTTGAACAAAAAGCGCCATCTAGTGGGCTCAGAAAATAAAGAAAATGGTTCATAAAGCTTTATCAAGCTTGATTTGGCCATCACTACTGACAAACCAGTACACATGGAAGTGGTCTTAAGATTTAGCTGCAGATTTACTATACTAAATGGTGTGCCCCTTTTCCGCCACTGATTTTGCAGCGGCACCGTTGCATCCTGGACCTAGCACCACCCAGGACTTATAATTACTTATACATTCAAGTATAGTTTATTTGCGTGATACATACACCATGGCCTCCAGATTCAGCATATCACATGCAAATCAGCCAAACACAAGGCAAACCCCTGATCTAACAATAACACAAAGGTATTTGTGTTCCCATGGTGCCCCCTGGTGGATTGGCTGCATTTGCACAGATCTCTCTTTTTTTAATGGAGTCACTGCAGCTCAGTATCTGAACTGAGTGGTACGCCCTAAATACATTATTAGGATATGGATAGAAAATGCACTTTGAACGGGTAAAAAAAACATTGCTGTCTGTCAAAATCACTCATCACAGTTGATGTCACATCAAAATTATTATAAATGTTACACTGAAATAATAAAAATCTTAATCAGAGATAAGGACATTTTATTCACCAAAAAAGAATGCAATGGCACTTTGACAACATTTTTGAAGTAGATCAATTCAATGTAATATTTTAAACTAAAATCTTTAACACATGGAACAATTTAAAGTTGGAATCATTAGTTTACTTTAGTTATTGTAGTTGTGGTTGAACACTTTGTGTTGCTCAACACACAGAAATATGATAGAATTTGTTTGTCTGGTATGTCTGATGGATATTTTTTACAGTGAAAATATACCTAAAGCTCACTTTTTTGCTCTCTCTGTCTCTCTCTCACACACACACACAC
>CAFUXE010000016.1:1505215-1518965 GCA_903364295.1 Serranus cabrilla | reverse complement strand
AGGAATCCCACCGTCACCCAGGCCACCAGGTCCTGCACACAGGAGAACAAACATCACAGTAGAATTTTTAGAATAGGACACAGGTGGTTTTTATCTACTTAAAAGTGCAAACAGAAGAAAATGCCAGCGTTCATGAGTTACCATGATGCTGAGTGCTGAACAGATTCTTTTAGGAAAAGCCAACCAATGACGCATCATCTTGGAAAAACCCCCCACCACCACATTTAACAGAATACAAAGGCCGCTTCCATTAGTGAACTGTGACTCACTCACTGCAACAGTGAAAAGGAGACTCACTGATCCCCCAAATCTTTAACCATTAACAGTATTGGTAATTGAATATTACTGTGGTTGGCAATCATAAGATGATATTGTATGATTCAATGAGGTTCTGAATAAACCCTGTCAGTGGGGTCATGTGTTTGAATTAAATCATTTCATTACCAATTATTCTGAAGAGAAGAACTAGAAAGTAGTTAATCTAATCTAAAGTTGATTGAATCCAAGGTGCATCACTACCTGGTTGACTATGTCTTCATTGTTGCGGATGAAGTCCTCAAAAGACACAACAGGTTCCCAGGGTTCATTCTGGGTGTAAATGCTGCTGCTGCTGGCTTCACTATCTTTATGACGAGTCACAGCCAGAGGATACCTGTGGATAAACAGTTTTCATAGTGAGTCTTAACTTTATAGTACCTTGTAACAGCTGACAGACAGAGATTCATTCTGATTAATAGCAGCCCAGCCAGTATGTCACTTTTTGCTGTTTTTACTTTGTCAAATAGAGGTTTGGACAGCTTATTCTACCATTTCATACCACATAGTGATATCCCACAGGAACACCAGAACATCACCAGTATATTCTTTAATATGTCCAATTAAACAGCATAGTTTTACTTGAGGTGGCAATAATTTTGCAGTGACAATACACTATTAGGTAACAAAGGATCACAAACAACATTCAGGTGTTGCTTGACTGTTTGCTGCACCTGTTTTGACTCGAAATCATATATCTAGGTAGATTTTTAACCTATTTCCCAATCCAGTACCTTCTTCAGCCCCTATGATCCTCCTTGGGGTCAATTATTACAAACAAATTATTTTATCTCTACAAAATTTGCTCAATTGTACAGAACCTATTGTGTCCTATTCTAATTATATGGTCCCAGCATATCAAATATGAATTAATTTAGTGTATGTATTGTAATATATATTTTATTACCTTGACCAACTGACGCCAATTTCCTCTCTCCAGCCTCTTGGAAGGACACTGTGGGCGTGTGAGTTAAACTGAATACGATAACCCTTCTTGTGCCCCCATTTGTTTTTCTCATTGGCGTTGTAAAAGTGCACATAGCGGGGGAACTTTTTGCCAAAGCGGAAAGCAGCAGATCTCTCCGTCTTGTGCTCCGTCCTGTGGAGTTTAGACTGCACAACAAAATTCTTCGGGCTCCAGGGATTTGTGAAGTTGACATATTTCAGATCGATTGACTCAAAGCTGTTCTCCCGACCTGTGTTAGGCGAAGAGTTGAAAGGAGAAGTTAGATGTATGTATAAGCAATCTGTCACTGGAACTCCTTATTACTAAATGTAATTGTTGGGTTATGTATGGCACATAGCCCTAAACACAGATAGCCTTGATCACACATTTCAGTAAAACCAGACAGTCTAGATAGGCTAAGCCACAACTGCCGCCTTTACAGCAGGGTAAAGTCCTGAAACCCCCTTTTATCTTGAAAGGCAACAATAAAGTAAGTAAATAAGTGAATATGTTTATGTCTGCCCTTTTTCTCACCCCATTTGACAGCCTACATTAAATTAAGACTAGTTTAAAGGGAGTCAATATTCCCCACTTCTCTTTTAATGCAACATTGTGTGTATACTAGTCACAAATTATCTTCTCAGTTCAAAAAATAATGTCCTTTAATATTCCTAAACCCTCTGCCAAACATGGATGTCAAGGTTCATGTATTGTTAGAAATGGAAAACTAAAACTTGGAGGTTGGGGAAAGATCCTGGTTACAGTTGATAGAAAAGCAAATGTTTCTTATGGGCCATCATATATACTCCCACCTTGCTACATAAAAGGGATGCAGAAATGTTCATTTAATCATGGATTAATTTCACTTTTATTTGATAGGGCACTAACATATAAAGATATTTCCATACTAGGCTAGGTTTTCCACTGGTTTTGAATCTTGCCCCTTTTTTTTTAAGTACAGTCAATGGTCCATTGAAGTTACTACTTTAAATTGTACCTCAAAACTACTAATTACTCACCGGCAATATCAAGGTCCACTTTATAATGGATGAGGTGTGTGTGCAGGTTACCCAGCACATGGTGGAACACCTTGTTACCGTAGTGAAGTCCATTAGGTGTGAAGAAGGTAGAATGGATATATCCGGTAGCGCTGACCTTAACCTCCGCCACCCCATTCTGGTAGAAGAGGAAGTCCCAGATGTAATCATAGTTGTAAACAGTTGAGACCGTTCGCAACACCAGCACAGTATTTTCCAGCCCTCCGTAGAAGTTGTATCCCCCTTTGAAGTTGGAGTTGAAATGCCTTCTCAAAGGCATAGCAGTGGTCATCTCAAAAATACAGAGAGCATTTTTGTGATGCAAAGGTTTGTCCGTGTCAAAATAGTGGTAAAGGTCAACAAAGGTGGCGATTTCTGGACAGTCAATCCCAGGCGCCAGCTCGAAGGTCGAGCTGCCCATAGCCCAGCCACCATCGATGTACTTTGTTTGCATGGCAGCTGGAGTGTCACCGGAATAGAAGGCGATAGCTTCTTGGAGGCTGATCTCATAGGCAATCCTTTCTCCATTAAAACGGAGGTCAAAGACTTGAAGCCCAGCGGATGAGCGCACTCGATAGGCAAATGACCATCCGGCATATTCAACAAAGTTGTTATCAATGTGATAGCGAGGCCCCTGAGGCTCAACGAGCTTTGGCCCGTGGATATTAGTGGGAGTGTTGCTGTGACCCCGGGGGATGTAGGTGGAGTAGAGTTCATCTTTGTCATGATCAGCCAGTTTGATCTTCTCTATACTCCCTGATTCATATTTTTCTACTAGTTCTTCAACACTATCAAAGTACATGCTGTTGTACCAGACCTTCTCGACAGTCCACTTTTCTGGATTCAGGTCCCGGTGGTTGATCAGTACCTCAAACCCAATCGGGTGGATGAAATAACCTTCCACAAACTTCTGCAATATGAACCAAGTTCTCCTCTCACCTGGACCCAGCCCACGGGGACCTACGTCTGAGAATGTAAGGCAGTGGTCGGAGCAGTTTGTGAAAGAGAACCCTCCTGTGGTCTCAAATAGGAGCTTGTTGGCTATGTTTGTGATCTTTATGAGGAAGTTATTGATGTGGTCATACTCTACAACAGTAACAGACCTGGACTCAAAGCTGATAGGCCTGTCCCCCTTAAACATGTAGACCTCATGGGACTTGGGCGATGGCAGAGGGCTGACGATGTACTCAGTGACATTGGGCTTAGTCTGGTTCCCAAACTGGACGATCACACGGGCTTGACGTGGAGGTTTGGCCTGTCCTCGATCCAGAGCTCTCAAGGCTTCGTGCTTCCTTGGGAGATGGAGTTCCATCAGGAGGATGCTGTTCTTCATCAGAGTCTTGCTGCGAGCATCTGTGAGCTCCAGCTCTGGAATAGCATGTAGATAGGCCCGGACAGCTTTCATCTCACGTACTGTGAGGTCGGCAAACATGGGGGCACCATGGTGAGCCCAGTCTCTAGATCTGGAAGCGCCACAAACAGCCAAGCAGACCAGCTGCAGCAGACAGAGAACCCTCATGGCTGTAATATAATGAGAAAAGAATATCCAGCAAGAACATGTTGAGTAAATTCATGAATGATTTTTCATCCTTGAAAACAATGGTGGAATGTAATTAAGTACATTTACTTAAGAACTGTACTTGAGTACAATTCTGAGGTACTTGTACTTTACCATGAGAATTTCCATTTTATGTAACTGTATATTTCTACTCAACTACATTTTGAGGCAAATATTGTACTTTTATTTCACTACTTGTAGCCAACAGCTTTAGTTACCTTTCAGGTCAAGATTTAACATAAAAAACATGATAAATTTAAAGTGATTATACGGATGCAGCACTTTTCCTTGTAGGGGAGTAATTTCACAGTGTGGTATTAGTACTTTAACTTATGTAAAGGATCTGAATACTTTTTCCACCACTGTTTGAAAATACATCTGATCTCGTGTTTTACAGTTTGCAATAGATGCAAATTCAGTTCAAACTCTTTTCACGCAAAACCATTTTAAAGCCTAAATAAACAAAAACTAGAGTAATCTGCAGAACTCCAAGGAGACACATTTCCCTTCCTCTTCTCCTCTTCGCAGCCGGTTAAGCATTTCGAGCTCAATCCGTTTACTCTATTTGCTTTTATTATATTAGTCTCTCCACTACTTCTCCACAGGAACACAAATGGTATGTATCAGTCTCTGCTATAAGACACTCACAGACAACCCTATCCTTCACTCGGCTCTGTCTTTATGTCCCTGCAGTATATGTGCTGCACAATTCCAAAAATAATGCATGTAATTTCAAAATTCCCATCAAGTTCTTAATGCAATTTTCCACATTCTGCACAATTAATCAGATTTTAAAACATGCTCACACAAAAGCATTCCTGTAAAAATGTTGTTAATGTTTATGGAGTAGCCCCATGCCTCCTTCTTGCACCTCTGAATCAGAAACAAACAAATAGACCAAGCTACCTGTAGCCGTTCTCCTACTTCAACTGGTTTGTAAGACGGGTGTGATCAGTCTGGTCCTCCTGCTTCAGCAACGTAGGTAAACTCTCTTATGGAAACAGGAATCGGTGGACTGCTGCTGATATTCAACCACCTACTTTGCCGTGAAAGAGGCTGATTGGTCAACAACGGGTCATAAATATGATGAAATAACAGGTGCAGAAGGCAGGGCAGATCTATTTGGATAGCACACAAGCGATTCACAGTGCCTTATATAAGACGTAAAACCAACAAAGAAAAAAAACACGGGGTATAAAAAATATACATTTCTATATCATGTTAAAATGAAGCTGAAATACAGTAAGACGGATAATAGATTACAGAGTAAATACACATAGTCCAATAATGAGCTCTTGCTGGTACATGAAAACCAGATACCTTGGAGGATAGACATGACTCCAACTGTACCCATATTTCTGATAATGCTAATTATTGGACTTCAAGGTATTTCTCTTTTCGAGGGCCAAAACAAGAAAAAGTTCTGGGTACAGTGGCTATACTTTAGAAGGTACTGCACCAATGACAAGCTGTTGAACCCCTAAAGGTACAAATTCAGCACATTATTTCTGATAGTGTAGTGCAAAGCATGATATGAAAACATTGTACACAAAATTTAATTTAAGAAAAGGCAGCGCTAAAAGTTTTCATCAAAGGCACCCATATATATCTCCATTAAGAAAAATGCTTCTCGAATGCTAATGAAAGTCTTTTTTTCAATAGTTACACTACACACATGTAAACTTTGATCAAATGGTTCAGAAGGTCTGTTTTATTTAATTACGCCTTTAAAACCTTGAGGCGCGCATCTCAGATACCCTAACCTGGACCATCAACACATCCAGCATAGTAAGGCCCACTAAAGCCTCTACTTTTTGAAGAAACTGATGCTCACTTCCTGTATCACCTTGTGGTGTTTTCCTTTATTTATTATTGCTACACCAGCAGGAGGACCTCACCACTTCATTTCCTTCCCTTCCATGTGTGACATGTTCTGGAATAACACCAAATATCTTTATCCTTATTTATTTTAATAATTTTAACTATTACTGTCATACTTGCTATACTGTCAGTAGTATGATTGATGCTGTAGTATGTAGTGATGTTGTGCATTCATGGCCCTGAAGGATGAATCACACTGACTTTGGTAATCCCCTAACTTTTTCCTTTGGTTTTTTAGGGAATTGTCTCCACAACTTTTGAATGGATTCCCATGGAATTAGGTACGAACTTCCATGCACCCCACAGGAACGGCTGTGATAACTATGGTGATCCCCTGACTTTTTATCTAGCACCACCATCAGTGGAGAGTGTGATGCATTTGGTTTTTGTTTCATTTTGCGCACCTTTTTTTGGCTTTATAGAACCTGCTTCTCCAAACTGCCTTTCTTCCTATATACGCAGCTGCAGGAGAAAACAATAATTATAACAGGTACCATATAAACATTTAGACATGTTTTACACATCGTCACATCGTCCCAACTTCTTTGGAACCGTGGACTTAGAGAGCCCCATAGAGGGCACTTTATTATGTTTTCTTCATTTAAGAGAACCTTAGAGGCCACTTCATACCGTTTTCTCTACTAGACAGGAAGCCTAGACAAAACTTTATTATGTTTTCTCTACTAGATGGGCACCCTAGAGGGAAATTTACTATGTTTTCACGACTGGAAGGGCAATGTTTTATAAACCATGATGGCATCCAAAGGGCACTTGGGGTGGGGGAGATTAATTACCCTCCATCCCTTCCCCTCCCCTGAGCCAACCAGCTCCTCTCACCCTTCTTCCTGTAAATGAGGATGATGATGATGAAATGACACAGCTCATTGCTATCTCTATCAAGAACAATGTCTACAAAACTATACAAGGTTTGCTTCAAAGTAAACCGTGACACACTATTTTGCTAAGCCAACCCTTGTGACATCAGCACTGTAGCTCCTCTCCTCTGGGCTCAAGCTTCGCTGTACTGTGGTGACAGCTGTGTTTAAGCCTCCTCGCTCCAGGGTCAGGAGGTCACACTTGGGAAACCAGTGAGTCTGAAAGCTTTCAGCCTCCACGTCTGTTGACACACTTCATTGAATAAATGGCCCCATCATCCTTTCCCGAAACGCCTCTCTTTACAGGATTAGGCTCTGACAAACATCTCTTTATTCTGCGGCTGAGGCTCCACCATCCCCGCCATCACCTACAGCCTTGTAATGTTTGACGGGGCGAGGTCAGTGGATGTGTCCGTCACAGGTCCGGTGACCAATGCCTGCCCTCCCAGCTGTGACCTTTCCACTTATATCCAATGATAGTGAGTTCAGATGCTACTCTACATCCCATGAGTCACCCCCCACATTTAAAACTCTACATCTGGGGCTCCACACCCCCTAAAGCAAAGTAAGGAGTAACCTGTTGGACAGAACAACAATGAAATATAATGGTAGACAAAAAAAAGGACAGTGAACATAAACTTATTATTATTGATTAATGGCAAAGATTTCCCAAAAGCACTTCAAAGGTAAGTGCACCTTTTTTAAATTGTAGCAGGAAGATAAATTTGAAAGGGAAAGTGGGTACAAAAGTACTTTTTTCATTGTGATCCACAACTTACATGTGTGTGTTCTATAAATACCAGGTGCTATTTTGTACGTAAGTGGAAAACTTAAGTTTAATTGGACTTTGAATGGATATTGAATACTGTGACTACCCACCAGCTGGGACAAAAAAACAACAACACAGTTGTAATAATTGGACTTTATTTTATTTTAATCTTGTTTTCATAAAAAAAATGTTTGACGATGGCCATGTTAATGTGTATTTTGCAAAAATATTCTGTCCTTTATATTATTAAAAAAACATTTTCAAACTTTAAAACAACAGCATAATCAGAATGACAGTTTAATGGTATATAACGGTTTATAACGGTATAACAGCGGTTCAGAGTCAAACAACTTACTTGATCCAGAGAAGTAAACCAGTCCATTCATATGTTGCCGTAGGGATGGAAGAAACATCTGTCGCTTTTATGCCTAAAATGACTCCAGACAGTTAAACCTGACGTGCTTCTGTACTGAAGAACCCTAACATGGCAAACTTCAAAATGTGTTAAAGTACTAAATAATCAGTCAAATGAACAGTTTCCCGGCTAAAACAATGCAAAAGTATAATGTACCCATATCATCTTTCTTGTTTCTGATAAGTGTTGTGTCCAAGCTGGCGCAGTTAATCATTTCAGACTCGTAGTATGGCCCCATTAGAAAATCACTTTATTATTTTTGTCTCAACTCCCCTCTATAATAATGATTTTAAATTGATATTATGATGTCTAATTGAAAATTATGATCCAAACTTTTACAGGAACTTCAAGCACAAACGTTAAGTGGAGGGCGATGAAGACACTACTACTGGCTCTGCTCGGACTGCAGACAGTGATGGGAATGGGGTGAGCATGATTCAGACCAATCAAAGCCGGATAAAACTTTAGCAATAAAAAGTTTGTAGACAGTATAGTAGAGAATAGAAACAAGCAAGCAAGCAGAAGTAATCAAGTCACCATTACTGCAGTGGCATCTCTCTTCAACATACAATAAAAGAATGATTAAAAGTTGTGCTGAAAAGGACAATATATAATTTTACCTTTACTTTATGTGAAATGTTATAAATGACAATGATGACTCACCGAACAAGTTACTTTAGCTAACACTGCTTAGCTAGCTAACACTGCTTAGCTAGCTAACGGTAGTGAGCTAACTGTCTTGGTGCTGTGGTGGTCCTGCAAAAGAAATTAACTCAACCAACTAACTGTGACCCGTTATTGTGCAATATATGGCAACCCTAATGACCACAAAATAATCACAATTCAGTTAAAACATAAACAGGACACAATGTCGTGCAGTGATTGGTGAGTTACCTTGTTAAATTGTGACTCTGACTCTATGTCTTTTGCAAGGTAAATTGTTAGATAAGAGCATAGTTACTGATATTTCAATGCTAATTCAGGCTAGTACAGATAAGTCATTATTTCAATTTATACTATCAATCAACACATAACTAATTAACTCTGTTACTGTCTTGGTAAGTGTTGCACAATGAGGATCATTAGAGCAGAACGTCCTTTTTGACCTCAGAATTTAGGACCCTGAATAACGTTAATGCAAGTACACTTTATGTGCACAATAGAACACTTGAAAATTAAGTATCATAAAGAACATTAAATGTGTGTATTATGCTCCAGACACTGGTGTGAACACACAGTGGAGGAGAAGGTGGAGCGAATCCTTTCCCCTCGTCTGCAGCTGGAGGTGAGCTGCTCTGAGGTGTATCAATACAACACCCAAGGCTGGAGGCTAGATGTGGACAGGATGCGAGTCAAGCACGGGGGTGATGACGGCATCGCACTGTACTACAAGCAACAGGGTCCCAAGGCCTCCTGTTTCTTATACAAGTAAGTGACAAGTTGTTGAATTACTTTTTCTTCATCTCTGAGAGTTTCTGGTAAACAGGATCACTCAGGGTGTTCTTGGTTCATTAAAAGTTAAAAAGCAAGACGTTTATGTATGCTGCACTCAACAGTGCAGGAGTTATTGCCTTAATAAAAGTCAGACATTTTTCAAACAATCCCTGATATGACTGGGTTATGGTTGGGGGTACACATTGTACTTTTGAATGATTTGCAATTAGCTTGCTTTAAAATGTAATGTGTTGTTTCTGTATAGAGAGAAAACTAGTATTTTTGTAGCATCACCATGGGATCCATTGAAAATTAGTCTATGGGATTTTTAAATTCCATTTTTGGATCATTGCAGACAATAAGCTCTGTGGCAAACACATTTTTCCAATTTCCGATTGTGTTTGTTTTGACTTTAAACTTGATGTGTGTGTCAATCTTAGACCCCCAGAGATGGAGAGGCAGATGGTGAATAAGACAGTGAGGGTCTGCTGTGAAGGCTGGGGAGGACCACGCTGCTCTGAGGGTGAGGACAACAATCCGACTAATCTGATCCATGTACAGCATGCATGCATCATCCTTTTTTTTTATATATGTAAAATTAAACATATTGGTAATAAATGTAAAATCATTTTCTACAAATAGAACAACAGGAATTTGATAATTTGTACCTTCTCAAAGCATTCAAATTTTTTAGTAATGCACTTTTTATCATTCTTTTTTTCTTTTTTTAGCAAATGGTGCTTCTAAAATGTAATGGGAATATTTCCTCAGTCCCCCCAGTGTCCTTCCTTCACATTCTAACCATTTCTCCCTGTCCCCTGCCTCCCAGGTGTGGGTGTGCGTGGTCAGTGTTTCTCTACTTGGAGCTGTGAGGAGTTCCCTGGGGTTCATAACTCGTCCCTCATGCCCATGGAGCAGTGCTGCAGCAGCTTGTGGGGGCTGAGCTGGAGAAATGCCTCAGACCAGACCTGCCTGTCTTGCACCTACACTCTTCTTCCTGGTCAGAGAGCCTCCGTGCACATCTGCATATACACATACTGGACCTGATAACTGTTTTAGATGTTGTTCAAGCATTAATTAATGGCGTGCACTGAATTAATTAAATTTGTTCTATCTCTATCTCTATCTCTCCCTGCAGACTCCCAGTCCTCCCCTCAGGTGCGTGGCGGTCTGCTGGGTAGCGTCAGGGTGCCTCAGAGCTCGGCCACCTGCATGTCCTGGGGTGGAGCCCACTACCGCACTTTCGACAGGAAGCACTTCCACTTCCAGGGCAGCTGCACTTACCTGCTGGCTTCATCTACTGATGGCACCTGGGCGGTCTATATCAGCACAGTCTGTGACGGGAGAGGAGACTGCAGCAAGGTGTGAAATATTCTGCTGCCTATAGAGGTACCAGATAGATGGATAGATAGATAGGTAGGTAGGTAGGTAGGTAGGTAGGTAGGTAGGTAGGTAGATACAGGAGTGGGTGCCAATGAAAGACAGTTTGGTCTGTGGCTTTACTTATGATCTGCTAATATGCAGATGATGGAAATGTTTACTTATAACTTGTTGTTGTTTTTTTGTCTGTGGCCCTCTGCATCCAGGCTTTGAGGATGATGCTGGGTCTAGATTTGGTTTCAATTCAGCACAGGAACTTAACCCTGAACAACATCCCTGTTCCAAATGGAGAACCACTCTTCCAAAATGGTAAACTATTTCCACTACTATACTACAACTTTATGTCAGTAACGCTCTGTCTTCTTTCTATTTATTTTCTGATATTGGTAGCCGTGCAAAAAAAAAACAGGAAAATCCCCTGTGTGCTCTTGTTGCATTTCAACACATTGGTATCTGCACTGAACCAACTGAACAATAATCTGTCTGATAAATCTGTGTGTATGTGCGTTGCATAGGCGTTCAGTGACAATTAATCTTATAAATATCGAACAAATAACAAACGCAAGTAAGTTGATTCTTTTTTGCAGTGCAGTGTAAAGTACAATATGTTGTTATATGAAATTTAAATATATTGGATTGATATGTCTTTGCAATAATTAGCTGCGTCTTCACATAATCTCCTGATTCCTTTATACCCATTAAATAAGTCATTGGATGAATGGCTGAATGAATGCATGGGTGTACATACTGCGTTGTAGTTTTCTTAACCTCCACTGAAAATACTGTTCTCTGAACAATGTAAAGTAGAAATTTGCAATAGAACAACACATTGTTTCTCTCTACTTCTTACAGGAGTGAGTGTTCATTGGCTGGGGGACTTTGTGTTTGTGGAGAGCGGTTTGGGAGTGAGAGTCAAGTTTGACCTGACCAACACGGTCTACCTGACAGTTACCGCCGAGCACCTGGCAGCCACCAGGGGGCTCTGTGGAGTCTACAACAACAATGCTGAGGGTGATTTGGGTTATTTGTTTCCAATTTTCTCTTAATATGACTTAGCTACTGAAGTTTTTAATTTTCACCCACCCTGCAATGCATTACTAACCTATTTGTGTTTTCCCAAAGATGATTTCACCACAATGGGTGGAACTGTGTCCCAGTATGCCGCCAGCTTCGGCAACTCATGGAAAGTCCCTGACCAGCAGAATGAAGTACTGCACTGAATGCATTGAATGAGTATTTCAATTTTTTTTGCAACATTATAGCCTTTTGTTACCACTATTACTTTTCTCTTTGAGTCACCAGTATGTGATATGTGTGCTCTCTAAATACATTATAAAAGCAAACACATTATTTTGAAAAAAAAACCCCCAATGAGCTGCCAACAAAACAAACCAACTAGTTGATGGACATAAACATTTTGTTGGCTGTTTTTGGTGTGAATGCATCATTCTTGGTCATTTCTAATGCTTTTCTGTGCATTCCTGATGCTGGAGATGCACCCATGTTAATCGAGCCTCTCTGTGTCTCATGCTTCCCTCAGGGCTGCAGCGATGCGGCTGAACTCGGTCACAGCTGTGATGTCTCAGGAGACCCTGGTTTACGCAGACAGGCAGAGTCAGTGTGTCACCGGCTGCTGGAAAACCCCTTCACACACTGCCACCACCGGGTCAGTCACACCTGATACTTATCACAGTCACATGGCATTACCAGTTTTGCTGTCACTTCATGGTTGTCCTTTTGGCAAAAAACATACTTGAATCAAGTTTCTTTGAAAGCAGTAATTCAAACTGCTCCTAAAAATCAATGATTTACCAGAAGTCCGTTGTTAGAGTAGTAACTCTCTCTTAGAAATGGGTTAGATTGATGTGTGTCATGGGACTGTCCTAAGGGCTATTAAACTGCAATGACGACATTGAAAGCTCTAAGTAGCAGCTGAGTGTCAGTTGCAGAATGAATTACTAGTTTTATATCAACTTACATTTAGTGTTGTGTAGAAATTCTTTTGAAATCTCTCTGGCCTTATCTGACACTGAGACTAATGAATAAGTGCAATAACATTTCTGGTTAATCATTGAATTGAATAGAGATATGGATAATATTTCTCTGTTCCCTGCTGCTCTCTTGCTTTTCTTGCCACCCATGATGGGTGCACTCATTATTTATATGATAAAGTGACACCTGTTTGTCATTGCACAAAAATGCATGCATACTCTGACTATACCTCTCACATAATCAACACTGTTTGTGCATCTCTGTTCTCAGCAACTATCCTGACTCTAACCGTCAAGTTTTATTTTTTTGCTTTGCATGCTAATTGTTTCAGGAGTAGTGTTGAATCACCCAGAAGTGATATGTGTGTCTCTTTGTGTCTCTTTGTCTTTCAGGTGGACCCAGCAGCATACATGGACACCTGTCTCTACCTGTACTGTAGCCTGCCATCCAAAGAGAGGGATTCAGCAGTGTGTGACACCCTGGCCAGTTATGCCAGAGAGTGTGCTCAGCAGCACATCATTATAATTTGGAGGACAGCCACCCTATGTGGTAATGAAATATTCATATTTGAGGTTCCTCATTTTGATATGAACTGCAAGCTAACACAGCTTTCTTAAGGAGATTTTTAAGTAAAGGGGGCTACACGGTGGTGTAGTGGTGGTGTGCAGAGTTTGCATGATCCTCCGGCTTCCTCCCACAGTCCAAAAACATGCAGCCTGAATGTTCTCTCGCTATATGTCTGCCCTGTGGTAGTCTGGCAACCTGTCCAGGGTCTACTGCTTCTCTCGCCAAGAGGCCAGGTGTTTGGACAAGCAATTATGGATTATCATTGACATGCAGTATGGTCCGTTAACTCTGTTTCCTCCTGTCTTTCCAGGTCGTGTCTGTCCCAGAGGTCAGGTGTTTTCAGACTGTGTGTCTTCCTGTCCCCCTAGCTGTGTGTCTCCCCAGCCTCCCGGGCCTGCTGCAGCCATGGGCCAGTGCAGGGAGGAGTGTGTGGGGGGCTGTGAGTGTCCACCGGGCCTCTACCTTCACCATGGACTCTGTCTGAAAAGAGACGACTGTCCTTGTTTCCATCGTAGGCGCACCCACCAGCCAGGGGACAGGATACAGCAGAGATGCAACACCTGGTGAGGGAAAAATCTTTG
>CAFUXE010000016.1:1461047-1477799 GCA_903364295.1 Serranus cabrilla | reverse complement strand
GGGTCGTCCCTGCAAAGGGGACAGAGTCGGGATCGATACCTGCAGCATTGAACCCTGTTTTGGTGAGGAGAAGTACTTGGTAGCTAATGTAATGTAAAGTTATTGTACTCATGTGTGCATTCAAAGAAACTAGAAACAAAAAAAAAATACAAAGGAAATTGATATAGTTGTGTGTCTGAAGGTGTGAAGGAGCCATGGAGTGCTTGGTCAAAGTGCTCAGTGTCGTGTGGAGGAGGTTACAGGACCCGAACCCGCGGGCCCATCCGCATCCACGGCACCGCTCAACAGTTCAGTGCCTGTAGCCTGCAGCCCTGTGGTACAGTAGGACATACACACCTTACAATAATGGCATGTTTTATATCAGAATTGTAAAAGTTTTTAAAAAGACTGTATGCATTATACAACCTCTGGCCGCAGGTTTTTGTTCCAACCAAGCAGGAGCACAGGTGATACTGATAATTAATCAACTGAGTGAAGACAGTTCAGGTGATTGAATGATTGGATTCAGGTGTGTTTCTGCTTGGTTGGAACAAAAACCTGCAGCCACAGCGGCCCTTTACTGGATCAGTTTGACACCCCTGCATTAAATTATGTTTCTGCACACAAAAAAACGGCAGAAGTAAGCCAGGAAGGCAAACAATTCAAGGTCTTGAAAGTGTTTGAAAAGAGTTACAGAAAATCATCAACTGATGATGTCCAAAGCTGATGCACTCACATACGCTCACTGTGTGAAAGTGGACTGTTTCTCTTGGATGTGTAGACAAAAAGAACATTAATTACAGCTAATTAATCTGTTTCTTACCAATCGGTCTGTGGAGAGTTGAATAATCAATGTAGACCGCTGTTGTACCTTGTGTGGGTATGTGTGGGTATAACTCTCAATCTCAGATTGAGAGTTATACCCACACATCTAGTACATTTATACTCTGCTACTCAGAAAATTGCAATCATGTGTAAACAGGAGGCAAATTGAGTTCAGCTTCAAAACGTTAAGGGTGTGTTTGCACTGTGATATAATTAGCTCAATATCTTTTGTGAATAGGTCTTTAAGATGAAGCAAATAGCAGTTGCAAGTGATGCACAATTCATGGTGCTATCAGCGGCCACAATCCATTCTTCGCACATCAGACTTAGTTTCTACAAAAACAAAACCAATGGAAGATACTGTATATATGGTTGTGGATTTAAGCATGTTAAAAAAAATGACATTGTTCACTTTTTTATGCATTCTGATTGTTTTTTGCATTGTTTTTGACTGATCTCTGCCTGGGCTCTGTCTTCGTGTCAGGAGATGGCAGGGTGTGTCCTCCAGGGCAGCAGTGGAAGCAGTGTGTGAAGGGAGCAGTGTCATGTACAGACCTCACCATGGATCTCAGCAGGAACTGCACACCAGGCTGCCAGTGTCCACATGGGACTGTGCAACAGGTGGGTGTGCACACAGGTGCACACAAACATATATACAGTAAGCGTTCGCATATTGTTGATGTTCCTTCACATTTCCAGGATGGCGCGTGTGTGCGGGAGTCTGACTGTCGCTGCGACTTGGATGGAGAACAGTACAAATCAGGAGACACTGTGCCCACAGACTGCAACAACTGGTAACTGAGAGTGATAATATTCTGTCATTTCTATATGAGTCATAATGTGTTTAATCCCACCTGCATGTCCTTTAGGATATAAATAAGTGATACAAATTCTGATTCCACTTGTGTGTGTTTATATTTCAGTACATGTGTAGCAGGGAGGCTGGTAAACTGCTCTCAAGTCAGCTGCAACGGTAGGAAAAAAAAAACATTGAATATATCCTTATACATTATTGTTTCGTATTTTTTACTTTGCAAGACAATTTAAATAACATTTTTGACATGGCTAATGAAAAAATAACATGAATGACATGCAATTTTACTTTTGACCTCATTGTTCAACCCTGCAACTTTTCATTCGTCACTCTCTCCCTACCTCCGACACTCTCTCTTAAGTTGATGGCCAGTGGTCAGTGTGGACTCCCTGGGGTCAGTGTTCGGTGTCATGTGGAGCAGGTCTCCAGTCTCGGTACCGGTTCTGTTCCAGCCCCCAGCGCTCTGGCAGTGGCCTGCCATGTCTGGGCGCTCACAGAGAGGACCAAGTCTGCATCACCGCTTCATGTGACCGTGAGTTTGTTTGTACTCATTTGTATTGACTGAAAATGTATTGATATTTGTGTATTTATTGAATGCCTTTGTGTTACACATTTACAATGTGTTAATTAATTTGTTCATGCTACCACCTGCTCGTCTTTGTGTGTATATGTTAGAAAGATGCATACTGTACACGTGGATACTGTATGACTGATGTTTGTAAATGACTGTTACTTCCTGGCTGATTGATTAATCTTTATTTAATCTATATTTTCTGTGAAGTCTTATTGCTTCTTTATATTTTTCCTCATGATGTGTTGGCTCTTTCCAGGCGATGGTGGCTGGGGTCAGTGGAGTAACTGGACAGATTGTACCAAGTCTTGCGGTGGGGGGGTTCGGAGCCGGAAGAGAGAGTGTAACAGTCCCAGTCCAGAGGGGGAGGGGAACTACTGCGAGGGGCTGGGAACTGAGGTCATAGCCTGTAACACTAACCACTGTCCAGGTACAGAGTGTGTAGAATGTAGATGAAGCTGTGAATATATTTATGTGATTGTGCACAATACAGCTGATTCTATGTCAGTGTGTTTAAACAGTGTGTCATCATGTGTGTTTGCAGTAGCCCCATGCTCGCTGGTCCCCGGCACAGCCTTCAGTAGCTGTGGCCCCTCCTGCCCGCGCTCCTGTGATGACCTGGCTGTGAGTATCATGAGTCCACTTTTCACGTTATTCAAGTTTTACATTAAGTTATACTATTTACTTTCTGTCCCGCAGCATTGTGAGTGGCAATGTGAGCCCGGGTGCTACTGTACAGAGGGAAAGGTCCTGTCTGCTAACGGGACGGTCTGTGTAGAGAGGGAGGACTGTCCCTGCCTGGACCTCAGCACTGGACACAGGCTAGAACCAGGGGAGTCCACTGAAGCCCCTGATGGATGTAACAACTGGTCAGTACGGAGACAGAATGCACTTAACCGGAGGGGAAAACAAACCCTCTCCCTCCATTGACTTTGTATTGGATGAAGGAGGCTCCATGTCAATTATGTCTGTTAGCAAACAACAGAAACATGTCTGAAAGCTGCTGTGTGGTGAAATGTACTACCAACAGGGTGAAGAACCCAAATTAAGTTGTAAAATCTGGCAAGCTGAAAAAACTGAACTTTTAAGAGGGCAAAAATGGATACAGACACATACAGAATCCTGAAGCTCAGTATATTAGCAATAACTTATGTATGCAGTGCATTTTGTTAAGCTAAAGCATGTAACTTATGTTGTAATAGATTAGCTTGCTAACATATAGCTAGCATTACCTTTCTAACAGACAGCTAACATTAGCTTGCTTACAGCCAATTTGACCTCTCTGGTAGACATAGACATAAAGCTTACATTAGCTTGCTATAATAGAAGTAGCGTTAGCTTGTTAACAATAGCTTGCTAATATATAGCTCGCTTTTGCTTGCTAACAGATAGCAGGTGGGTGTGGTCTTCCGAGTATGAAGCATGGCGCTCTATATAATATACACTTAAGCAGCACACACATGCTAGGGTGACCAAATGTTCTCTTTTGCACGGACATGTCCACTTTTTACGTCCTGTCCGGGGTGTCCGAGTTTTTTGAATATATTCATGAAAATGTCCGGTTTTCACAGTTTTTCATGGGACCATTAAGCGTGTACTTAAATGGACGGGTGCTTTGAGACTGTTTTATTATTTATGTTATGACATTGAAAAGGTATAAAAGATATTTTGTTAAAGCTGCATTTTCTAACACAGAAGAAAATCCAGATAAAAAGGACATAAATGTAATTATGTTTATCTTTCCTTGGTTTCAGCACATGTGATGGTGGAAAGCTAAACTGCACCACATACCAGTGTCCAGGTGAGTAAGACCAACTTTAAAATCAATGCTTGTGTTCAATCCAAAACAACATATGAAGCTTGACTTTTTATATGGCTTGTGTACAGCCTTTTTCTTTTTGTCCAAAGTTTAAATTTTATTTAGGGCTTGATTTAAAGCATTTAAAGACAATCTGAATAGAAGAAAAGAATAGAATAAAAAGTACTTTGTAATAAGGTTTAAAAAAAAAAAGCCTGCTACCATAAATATATGACAATATAAATATAAATGCAAATGCAAATCTTTTATAAAAAAGATATGTACAAATAGAAATAAAAATAAAATAGAAATCCATCTCTGTGTTTCCAGTGTCAGGTGGCTGGTGTGAGTGGTCAGACTGGACTCCGTGCTCAAGGACCTGTGGGGCAGAGTCAGTGTCCCGCTACAGGAGCTGTGCCTGTCCTGAGCCCAAGGCAGGAGGAGTGTCCTGCTCTGGAGAACAGGAAATACACAATGGGGTTGGAGTTCAAATCCAGAGACAGCCCTGCCCTGTCATCACCTTCTGTCCAGGTAACAAGCCACCACTCATCATCACTATTATTGATTCTCAGCTAAGCATATTTTATTTGGGATGTTTTTTGTTTAATTTGAATACATTTATTTAGCCCCAGAACTCTAGCATTTTTTGTTATTGGAGAACAAAAATGGGTCCCAAATCCCTTTGTCAGTCGATTATTTAGATGACTTGAGTGACTTGACTCTCTTTGTTCCCTTTCCTCACTCTCACACTAGTCCATGGTTCCTGGAGTCCCTGGTCATTATGGTCAGAGTGTGACGGGTGCGCTGGGTCCTCCAATCGCACCAGGCAATGCAACAGTCCTCCCGCCAGGTTTGGTGGACTGCCCTGTCTTGGAGAGAGCAGGCAGAGACGCGGTTGCCATGACAACATCACCGTGTGCTCAGGTCAGCATAATAAAGTAGTGTAAATTAACTGTGTTGAAAGGCAATCGTGCTGCTTCAAAGGGTGGTTACTGGATGAAAATAAAGACTATAGAGTGAAATTTGAGCTCTTTGTAGAAAGTTGTAGAAATAAATAAAGAGAGGCCGCACAAGAAACAAGGTGACACCCATTAGGTGGCGAAGCCTGGGAGAATGACACGAGGCTGCTTGAGTTGAATGAAAAAGAAATGGTTGCCTGAAAGGGATGATTAATGAACTCTCTGCTTCGATTAAACTCTGCCTGCCCTTCCATGTCCCGCTCCCACAGAAGGAGACAGGGGTTACTGATAAACAGCAAGGTGACAGACTGCTAGGCACTAACACAGCTCACACAAAAGCCAGTAATTTCATTTGGCTGACAAGTTTACTTTTATATAACTCTGTTAAAGCATACTAGACCATAAAACCTCACTGTGCCCACTCCTTTGTTCTGCAGACTGTGGCGGAGGCCAGGAAGAATGGCCTTGTGGGAAGCCCTGCCCTCGCTCCTGTTCGGATCTCCATGGTGACACAGAGTGCTTGGACTCTCCTGGTTGCAGACGGACCTGCGGTTGTCCGGGTGACACGGTCCTGCAGGATGGAGTGTGTGTGGCCAGGGAGGAGTGTCGCTGCAAATACCACAACAGCTCTGCTACAGGTTAGATCCACAACTTGTTAATGTGTGTTTACATCAGACTGGTTAACTGTGTTTGACTACTGGGTTATATTTTTGTCTCTGATATAGAAATGGCATTCAACGGGCTGGATTCCAGTAACGCATCATGGGTATGGCCAGGTAGATCTGACTGGCAGTTTGCAAATCCAGGAGACAGCATCATCAGCGACTGTAAAAACTGGTACAGAACGACTGAATAGCTCTAAAACATGTATATTCTTGTATTTAAATCAACTTATATACTACAGAATTTAATCGTATTGATGCTAATGTAAAAAAAAAAAAGTAAAGTCATTTGCTTTCCTTTTTGCATGTGTCTTGTCATCTTAATCATTCGATCTCAGCTCTTGTGAGGCTGGGGTTCTGCAGTGTCAATCAGTCCCTGGTTGCTATGTTGACGGTGGCTGGAGCCAATGGGCGGCTTGGACTGAGTGCTCGCTCTCTTGTGGAGGAGGAGTCAAGTCCAGGAGACGCCAGTGTGACAACCCGTCCCCGCAGAGCAGTGGGAGAGGCTGCCTGGGAATGGCTGAACAGCAAAAAGACTGCAACATACACCTGTGCACAGGTAGCCTGAGCTTTTCTAATATCTAAAACAGATGAAGATTTCAGAGATAATTAATAAATACATGTTCTAAATTGATATAAACTTATTAGAATTAAACTGAAGGCATTGCACAATATTTCTTTACGTAGCTGTGTTTTTACATCTCAGTATGTTTTTGCTTTCAGACTCGGTGGGCCCTTGGCTCCCCTGGTCTCAGTGGTCTGTGTGTTCAGTCAGCTGTGGTGGAGGACAGCAGTCCCGCTCTCGTCTGTGCAGCTCTCCACCCTGCAGCGGCCTTAGCCGCCAGAGCAAGACCTGCAACACCCAGGTCTGCCTTGGTGAGTCCTGGTTTCCTGCAGAATATGTTGCTGTGACATCAAGGTTATATTGAATATATGATCCTTTACAATCTGGTAAGAGAGACGCAGGCTTTGAGTAGCTATAATCTGTATCTCGATGCTGACATATTGTTATTTTGCAGAAGTGGGCTGCCCTCCTGGCAGGTTGTACAGGGAGTGTGAACGAGGGGAAGGCTGTCCGTTCAGCTGCGCTCAGGTCAGCGGCAGAGAGGGCTGTTACTCTGATGGGTGCGAGGAAGGTTGCCACTGCCCCCCGCATACCTACCAACACCAGGGTGCCTGCCTGCAGGTGGGTCTTCTGCCCCACCCTCCTGTCATCTGAGCAATAAATAGTTGATAGTTAACACATTTCCAAACAATTTAAAGTGAGCGTTACTGAATATACGTCAAGTGGGACTCACTGCAAATTACAAAATGAATAAACCGTTAAAGTTGTTATTTAATGCTTCAATAGAAGCTCCTCTGAATGGATGCAATATAAATATGACTGCATTTAGCTGTCTGCTCTCTATCTCCAACAAATGGCCAGTGAATTAGAAAGGTTATGCATAATGTAAAATTTAGAAAAAAAAAAGATTTATAATCAAAGGGTAAACCAGCAAAATTCATTTATATCAGCTACTGATATGACTGTTTGATGCATGTGTATGCACCTTTCTCTTTATTGTAAACCTGTAACCTTGTTTATTCGAAGATAATATATTCACAGATATCTATGTGGTAATGTCTGGCTGTATACAATATATATAAGTCCAATCAAGGTCTGGTGGGGGCATTATTATATTCTAAAAACAATACCTTGATTAAGATTGATTTAAAAAAGTTATTTAATATGTGAAAAATGTGTCCTTCAGGAGTGTCCGTGTCTGGTGGACAAAGAGTTTCTGGCCTCTCTGCAGAGTGTTTCTGTCACACACGTCTCATCTCTGCTCCTCCATAACATTTCTGAGGGAGTGGAACTTCAGCCCGGAGACACACTGGTCCATGACTGCAGCACCTGGTGAGCAGAAAATCTATATGCAGCTGTGCTACTCTTCATACAGTCCCACACTGCCTGCTACACACAGTGTTTTCTAATGATGAACAGTTAGAACTATCTGTTGGTTCCTATAATGTCTAAAAAAATAAATTGGGTATCCGAGTTTAAAAATGAAGCGCTGTGGTGCTCCTATATTAAGTTGAAAGCTGTCATTCCCGTCATCATCACTGCTTTCATTGTCAAACTCTTCAAACTACTTGGACCAACTTCCTCCCTCTCTGTTTTGTAGCGGCTGTGAACATGGCAGGTGGAACTGTTCCTTGGAGCACTGCCCGGTTGACGGCGGTCTGGCAGCCTGGGGCTCTTGGAGCCCCTGCTCGCTGTCTTGTGGAGGTTTGGGACTGAAGACTCGCTCCAGGGGCTGCACTCAGCCCGCTCCGGCCCACGGAGGGAGAGACTGCCAGGGGCCACGACAGGAAACCACATACTGCCAGGCGCCTGACTGCCCAGGTACAGGGTCTTAGGCTAGGTCAGGTTAAGAATATATTTATGATTTCATCTAAGACAGACACACTCAAAGTGTTATTATTTCCCCTGAAAAACACCCATTACATACAGTACATACTGTATGTAATGGGTGTTTTTGAGGGGAAATGTACTGTATGTAATGGGTGTTTTTCAGGGGAAATAATAACACTTTGAGTGTGTCTGTCTTACATTAAATCATAAATATATTCTTATGATAGAGGGTTATTGTGTATCCTACATTTGCAGCCATTATAAACAACAGAGACAATACACTAAATGTCGAAGCTTGTACTGATACTAAATTTTCCCTTGTTGTTGGCAGTTATTGTTGGTCCCACAGAAGAACCAGTTTTGCCAGGTAAATGATGTCTTTATACAAAGTGTAATACCAGCTTGAGTCTTCCTTTGTTCATTTACAGTATTTTTAACTGTAATTGTGATTTGTTACAAATCATGTCATTTATTTTAAGCCTGTGTCCCTCACGGGACAGCAAAAAAAAATGGCTTCATCCTTTTTCCTCCTCTGCTTTCTTTAGATGATGATGCTGGCTTCTCTCCCTGGTCGTTATGGAGTCCCTGCACTAAGACCTGCACCGACGCCCTCAGCCCGGCCGTGAAGTCCCGTCATCGGCAGTGTGTCAGACCTCCCTGCTCAGGAAGCTCTCACCAAGAGAAAGCCTGTAACCTGCCCCAGTGTCCAGGTATGATCTCTCTCTGCTGCTGCTGCTGCTGCCAAGGCTTTCCCTGTTCCAGTTGAACATGAATTTCACAAACCATCTGTTCACTTATATTTTAATCCTGTTGTGTTTTAAGAAAGGTGTTTAATTATGTGTTGTGAATAAAGGTGGCTGTGCGAACATGAAGCAAAGCGCCGCTCAATAAACTTTTTTTCAAAAAGACTTGATGATAAGATGAAAACTGGAGCAGATGCTGTTCAGCAATCCTCCATTAAAATCTCTACACAATGAGTTACAGAACATCTGTTAGTTTGCTGTTTGGGATTGTTTGTCTTGTGGTTCGGTTTGTCATTTTCACCATGCTTATCTCACAGAAGACAGAACAGGTTTTTTTAGTGGACTTTTTTATTTACAGATCATACAGACATCAGAGGAGATTAGTATCAGTAAGCTGTAATATTAACAGCTCTGTTTGAGAGTGTTGTTTGGGTTTTTTTTTTGTTGATAACATCTTCATTTAATCAAATCCAAGCAGGAAAAGAAGGATTTACTATGTGATTTTAGAAGATCTTTTCCCAACAGAGGGGGTAGAGGGACACAAAAAATGGGAATACCATCTAAAAAAAAATCACTCCACAATGTTTAAATGTCAGATAATATACATTTTAATAAAAGACTCATTATTCTGGCTTCATAAAATTCTTAACTTAATAAACTGCTCTTTGATGGGAGCTTTGTATACAGTTGCCACTTAATAGAATACATATTGCAACATTATTATGAATGCTTTTAATTAATAGCACATGTTACTGTTCCCCAGATTGTCTGAATTGAACTGAGAAAATGTTGGGCAAGCTCTCAGTCTTGTGGATGGCTTTATGAACAAATTAACAAATTTGCAGCCTTCCAGTGTCTAACACAGATAGGATTTTTAGTTTACGAACCAGTTGGGCAGTTGTCTCTCCGCTGCTAGAGAATGTAGCAACTTTCTGGAGAGGAAACAACAGGTATTAGAAAGAGAAAAGGACAAGAAATACCAATAATAAACCAATTCTTAACAATTAATTAGACTTAGCTGAATGGATATTCATCTATGTCTATCTATATGTTCCCAGATGGAGAAGAGGTCTGTGAGGGGGCAGACTGTGCGCAGAGGAACTGCTCGTGGACAGATTGGGGGGACTGGAGCTCCTGCTCACGGTCCTGCGGAGTGGGTCAGCAGCAGAGGATCCGAACCTTCCTCAGTCCCCGGACCAACGGCTCATGGTGTGAAGACATCTTGGGAGGAAACCTGGAGCATCGCTTCTGTAACATCAAGCCTTGCAAAGGTCAGCTAGCATGAAAAGTCAAGTCAGAAAACAGAAATATTATGCTGTTGTATTGTAGGACATAACATGCATAAACGAGCTTGTGGTCGTGTTGCTGTGTTGGTGCTGTAGTGGATGGAGGTTGGTCTCGCTGGAGTCCCTGGTCCCGCTGCGATAAGCGCTGCGGTGGCGGACGCTCCATACGCACTCGCTCCTGCTCCAGTCCTCCGCCCAAGAACGGAGGGAAGAAGTGTGAAGGAGAGAAGAACCAGGTCAAACCCTGCAACACCAAACCCTGCGGTAAGACAGACCTGCCTCATTCATTCAGCATGTGGCTACTTTCTGGGTTAAGTCAGCACTGCCTCTGATCAGCATTCTTGGTGAGGCACGTTATGCAAAAAAAAAGAATTGCTTGCAGCATCATGGGAAATTCATGACCTTCTGTTTGTGTATTGTCAGATGAGAAAGGGTGCCCGCCGGGCCAGGAGTTCGTGTCGTGTGCCAACCAGTGTCCACAGCGGTGCTCAGACCTCCAGCAGGGCATCGAGTGCCAGGGCAACACCGAATGTCAGCCCGGCTGTCGCTGCCCTAAAGGCACTGAGGCTGCTATCATTTTATTAACAGATACGCCTGCGCGTGTGTGTGTTCGTGTGTGTGCATACATGTGTGTTTGTCTGCATATCTGAGTGATTCTTTCCTAAAGGTTGTGTGCCTGCTGGTATTCAAAAGATAAGCACCATATAGTGTATGTGTGTGTGCACAACCTGTATCTGAAAGAGCCTGGGTGCTGTTAAGTTCAAATGAACCCTGTAAAGGGTCAGTTTCATATATATAATCTGTTCAGGTTACAGTTTGCAGATTGGGAATGTTGGATTCATGACCTAAAAATGGTTGGAACCTTATTAAAAAAAAGCTAAGGTGCTGCTGTTGTGTTATTTAAAAGTAATTTAAACACACTTTCTTTGAGCAGCACAAATTGAGTTTCATTCACTTCAGCTGTATTGTATTGGAGGCAGAAATCTCTGTTAAAAATCATTAAACCAACATAATCTGCATGGCTGTGAACCAGTAGATACAGCTGGTGACAAAATATGAATTTTCCATCATATTAAAGTAAATATGGCTGCTGCTTTGTAATAATTAAAACCCCTGTCTGTTAATTAACGTGGTACCAATGTGTGTGTGCGCAGGCCAGTTGCAGCAGGACGGGGTGTGTGTGCAGCTGTGGCAGTGTGACTGTGTAGACTCACTGGGACAGATTTGGGCTGCTGGCAGCTGGCACCAGGTGGACTGTAACAACTGCAGCTGCTCTGACGGACAGCTCCTCTGCACCAATCACAGCTGCCAGGCCTCATGCGTTTGGAGCTCCTGGTCCAGCTGGGCGTCGTGCAGCGTCTCCTGTGGGCAGGGCCAGAGAACCAGATACAGGTGAGGAAAAGAAACTCACAAATACCTGTTAATTCTTATTATTACTCATAAATGTGTTACTTTGTAATGAGAAATATACAGTACAAGCTAACCAGAAACACACTGCCACTGTTGTGTGTCAGGTCTCTGATCCCAGAGACCGAGGGAGCAGATTGCCAGTTTGAGGAAGTCCAGCATAAATCCTGCAACCCAGGGCCCTGCCCACCTCTCTGTCTCCATGACAACCAGGAGCTCAGAGTGGGAGACACCTGGCTGCTGGGAGAGTGTAAACAATGGTGAGATGGATCCACACAAACACGGACGAAAATAATATTTTAATAGAGTTTGTTTTGAAAAGTTACCGAGAATTTAAATGATTCTGCTTTTTTTGTTTCAAACCAATTTGTTTTTTCCTCCTAGCACATGCACCCCAGAGGGAGATTACTGCCAAAACATTGACTGCAGAGGTGGGTCACTGCAATTATATTAAGACGAAGAGTAAATAAATGTGGTAGAATAACACGAGCATTGTTGCAGTTGTGTCAGACTATGTGCTCAGCTTACATTACTAGCTCAGTTTTAATGAATGACAGGGAAACATAAACTATGTATCTATTTTTGCCTTGTTTAAAGTTGTGCCGTTGCCTTAATGTGTTGCTTCCAGTGCATGGTGGTTGGACCCCGTGGTCAGTGTGGTCTGACTGCTCAGTGACCTGTGGTCAGGGCACGCAGGTTCAAACCCGCGCCTGCATCAACCCCCCTCCACGTAACAATGGGTCTCACTGCAGTGGGCCAGACAGACAGACACAGGACTGTCGCACTCCTCCATGTCTGGGTTTGTATAGAAATGCCACAGTTATAGTAATTCATTCATTCATTCATATGCATCTGAAGGATCTGTCTATTACCAGAAAACACACACACATCATGTCCATACATACTATATGAACTGTTTATATAATTGTGGTAGAAAGATTTCAACTAGAATACAGATCTAATTGTCCCCAATTAAATTGACCCTCTTCTCTACAGATGACCTTTGCCCCTGGTCACCATGGTCACCATGTTCCCGGAGCTGCGGCGCAGGTTCTGTGTCACGACGAAGGGTGTGTGTGTGCGAGGAGGGAGGAGATGCAGCGTGTCCAGCTGAGATTGAGGCTGAGAGGAACAGAGAGGAGACCCAGCTGTGTTACAAACAGCCTTGTCCAGGTACAGACAGGACGAGGCTGTGTGTGTGTTCTGCACAGTGAAACGTCTTTCTTTCTAATTTAATTTTGAGGTTTTATGTGTGTTGGGTCCTCCTGCTGACTTGGCAGCATCTATTTAGTGTGTGTGCTTAAAATGAGACATTCAGTGTGTGTTACACACTGCAAATTATCATGAATTATTGTTTGTTGGCATGTATTTTTTAGAATGTATGCATTTAAATCTAGATCTCAATACATCTTCTCTATTTACCTCGATAACAATGAATGCTTTTCATTTATCTGAGCTAAAGATTATATATGGATTGTGATAAGTATATTTATTTTGCTTTGTTATTCAGTAATTTGATAAATAAGATCTATTTTCCAGGCCTGTCCTTGGCTTAATTGTACATTTGATTAATAAAACGATTGATTATTATATCATAATTGGACTATCTGTTGTAGTTAGTGTCAGATCCTCATGGCTGCTAATTTAATTTGTGTTTCTGCTTTAACTTAACATTCTCAGTTGATGCCAGTAAGACAGCCTTACATCGATTGTTAAAGAGGATATCCTAATGTTTGGTGTATAAATAGATCTATTACACGCTGATTAACTTAGCAGTAGACTCACCAGGGCCGACCCCTGGGTCACATGAGTCCAAGTCTTCTTCAGAGATACTAAGTGAATCTTCTGTTTGTTTAAAGCTGCATGTAGCACCAGATGGGCTGATTTGTTTTTTTTTCTGCAGACTGTCCCATGTCGGAGTGGAGTGTTTGGTCTCAGTGCTCCTGTTTGTCTCAGAGGCAGCAGCGCTACCGTGTAGCTCTCTCCCCAGCCACCAGGGGGCAACAGTGCACTCCTGTTGAGAAGCAGAGCAGGACGTGCAGTCTCATGCAATGTGATGGTGAGTTAACAGCCATGGTAAAAAAAACTATGTTGGTGTATTAATCCATATGAAGAAAAAGGTCTGTTTGTGATCCTGCCAGTGTTCTTATGCCAAAGGACCAAAGTGCACTTGAATTTTCCTTTCATGCTGATTTGCAAACTAAATGGACACACACAAAATCAAGCGTCATTCATGTTTTTTTTCTCATGTTTGTAGATTGTGAGGCCCCGTTTGTGTACTCAGCCTGTGGTACACCCTGTGAGAAGCAGTGTGCACTGCAGGGACAAAAAGATCTGTGTTTAGGTGTCAGGGAGTGTACACCTGGCTGCTACTGCCCACAGGTGAGATTAAATTTGCCCTGAATGCATTCTTGATTGCTGGATAAATATGAATCAGACAGTTAAATCAAATCTGTGTGATGTAAAACAAGCTAATATATGTGGTACATACTGCTTTTTGACACATTTTATATGTCACAGTGGCACACCTCGCATTGCACATCCTACATTTGGATATAAATGTTTAATCTGAATATGTGTGATGTAGAAGAGAGCAATCCCAAATATTGCTTCTGCTCGAATCGTTTTGCTCCGTCCTCTAATGCAAACTACTACTAAGTGACAGATATTTTCAAATTCTGGCAACATTGCAATGTGCTTGTAAAAACACTTTCATATTGCTGGACTGTGTGTGTGTATCTAGATATCATAGGATGAATTTAGGAAGTGAAATATGCTGCGCTGCATTTTGTTGTTAATACATCACTCTGTTATGAGTCGTGATGACAATTTTGCAATGTTGTTTGGCCCAGTTTGGGAGCTTCTTTCTTTGATTTATTGCGTAAATCCTCCCTGATAGACTGATGATACGCCCATAAAGAATCAGTGAGGGGAGGTAATGAAATATGGAACAGTAAGCAGGTCTCCAGAGGTGTAGAACACGCCAGTTACATTATGAATTTAACAACCATGGATTACTTTTACACTATGTGCCAAATTGGCATGGCACACATTTATTATTTACGCATCAATAAGTTTCAAAGCAAAATTATAATCAGTCTGGAGTTGTGTTTATCTCTGTTTGTACCTGATGAATGTTAGTTTGATAGAAACTCTCTTTTAGCTCTGTTTTTGGTCTCAAACATCTGTCCCTTTAGCTGCTAAATGCTCACCAGCGAGTCTCTAACTGTATCTGTCTACTGTAGTCCTTCTGCTTCAAGGTTGGACGTGTTGTGTGTTCAGAGATGGTCTTCTGCTTACATTGGTTGTACCGAGTGGTTATTTGAGTTACTGAACCAGTCTGTTCATTCTCCTCTGACCTCTGGCATCAACAAGACATCAAGGCTCACTGGATATTTTCTCCTTTTCAGACCATTCTCTGTAAACACTAGAGATGGTTGTTAGATCAGAAGTTTGTGAAATACTCAGAGCAACAACCGTGCCACGTTCAAAGTCACTTAAATCACCTTTCTTCCTCATTCTGATGCTCGCTTTGAGGTCGTCTTCATCATGTCTTCATGCCTAAATGCATTGAGTTGCTGCCATTTGATTGGCTAATTAGATATTTGCATTAACCAGCAGTTGAACAGGTGTACATAATAAAGTGGCCAGTGAGTGTATTTTTGGCATATGTACATATTTTTTGGCCTCCATGTCCAAAATGTCACGCCCCCAGTTCTGCTTTCTCATAAATAGTGTGTTTTCCTTCCAGGGTCTACTGCAGCAGAACGGTACCTGTGTTCCTCCAGAGGATTGTGGCTGCGTCCACCTGCAGCACCAAGCTCCAGGACAACCCCCCACACCTGTCACTGTCCCTCAGGGGGCCACAGTCACCATCGGATGTAGTACCTGGTTAGTCCCTGTCAAAAACTTGAGCGGCTATGGCAGAGGGGGTCATGCTTTCTGTATAGTTCCACCTGTTATATGAAAGTCGTTTTTAATGTTAACAGTGCCAAGCAAGATAAATGCAATAAAACTTTTGCCGTGGCTATTTTTATATTTGTGCCTCAATGCAGCATCTTATCATTCTGTTTTTATCTGCTTCCTGTTTGTTTTTTGCTCGTCTGTTTTTCTGGGATTTATGACTCCGTTTGACATATTGTGATTACAATCTGTTTGTCGGCTGTTCTG
This sequence comes from Serranus cabrilla, assembly GCA_903364295.1. Lineage (NCBI taxonomy): Eukaryota > Metazoa > Chordata > Actinopteri > Perciformes > Serranidae > Serranus > Serranus cabrilla. The sequence continues at coordinate 1,462,190 of CAFUXE010000016.1, read as the reverse complement.
TCCTCCAGCCTGTGCCATGATGGAACTCTGCAGTGTGACATGAGAGAGTGTGAAGGTAAGAAGGCAGAGTAATGAGTGTAGTGTAAAGAGCCTCCTGGCTGAATAATCCCATCATGCTTTCTCTTCCCCTTCTTTCAGTCGTCCTCAGCGAGTGGTCCGAGTGGACTCCCTGCTCTCCCTGCGTACCCTCCTCCTCCTCCCTGCAGCACAGCACCTCCCAAGCAGGAGTTATCAGCAGCAGTAAGATGGTCTCAATCCAGAGGCGTTTTCGTGCCTGTTTGGACCTGGATTCTGGTCTTCCAGTTTCTAGAGAGGAGGAGGAGAGCCAATGTCCAGGATCACTGGAGGAGGAGAGGCTGTGTCCAGATGCTAACATCTGCAGAGGTAATGGACTTTGTCCTAGAGACAAAAAAAAAGGTTTACAGAGGAACCAGGCGTGTCCTTTATCTCAAGGAGTCAGCTCCTCAGTCGGCCTTTGTCAGGCTCCTGCTACTCCAAAGCGAGGGAAAGTAATGAATGGGGTGGTTTCGCTCCACTCGAGCACCCCTCAGCATGTTGCAGCAGTTTAATACTTTACTCCCATCTAAAGATGGTATGCAACAACGCAGTGAACTAGTCAGAGCAAGACAAGCATAGCACCATAGAAAAATAAATCACGGATTGGGTCAGATGATGAAATGTCTGTGTGTCTCTTGGGAGGAAAAGGGAAAATGCTTTCATGCCAAAGTGGTTGGAAGACAATGCAAGGCAAATGTATTTGTACAGCACCTTTCAACAACATCACATTCAAAGTGCTTTACAGAAGACATAAAAGGGTGTCAAGACAAGTTGTATTATAGTCACAAGCCAATATAAAAAGATATCTAAAAAGGATTTTAAAAAAAGAGAAAAGAAAGATAAATAAAAGCTCAAATTGAATACAACAGAACAAACAGATTATGCAGTCACACTCCAGGGAGGGATATGAATAATCAGCTCAGGATGTATTTGATAAAGAGCAGTTGAAAACAAATATTGAAATGTTTTGTATGAGTTTGTTCCAACACTTAAAAACTAAAACACTGCCTCTCTGTGTAGTTTCGGCCCCTGGGAATAGTAGAGAGGTCTTGAACGTAGCAGCAGATCAGAGATGTTTTTTTTTTT
>CAFUXE010000016.1:1402553-1422495 GCA_903364295.1 Serranus cabrilla | reverse complement strand
CTTTCTCCTCTCCATCTCTCAGATGCCCACTGAGCTGCCATGCCTAACTGCCTTCACATCTCAAATGGGCATGCATCCAACCGGGCAACATGGCACCTGCTGGGGGTGCCGAGAGGGAAGAGGTTGAGAGTAGTATGGATACTGTGTGTGTGTGTGTAATAGCTGTTTGAGATGTTAGTGTGATGCTGTAAACTCTTGCTGAAAATGCTGTAGATTGAATATCCCACTAAAGAAAATGAAGAGAAGTTACATAAAAACAAAAAAGTATAATAATCTAATCCAAGTTGCATTGACAGGATTATTCGTCTTGGAAAAGATAAAAACATATGATTTAATCATCCTAAAGTAAGATATTATGAATTTTTTTGGCAGGCTTGCTGTGTATTTCTTCATACAGTAATATCTCACCGAGCTGAGAATCAGTAGGATTTCTTTGTTGACTTCATATTTAGCCGCTTGTCTCTTTGTTTATTCCCCTTTAACCAAGTATATGTGCATACTTCACCGGATGTATTTGTACTGTTTTATTCATAGTCACTCATAGTGACGTGAACCAACCAGGAAGATTCCCAAAATGACCACAAAGCAACATAAAATCCTACAAAGGGACATCGAACTGTGGAAAAGTGCAAAACAACCAAAAACAGACACAACATGGTGATAAAGGACACAAAGCAACTACAAAGAGACACACTCACACTTGTTGGGGTCACATAATGAGCACAACAAGACACAAAACAAGTACAAAGTGATGCAAAGCAGCTGCAAAGAGGACACAAACAATGACTATGAAAAGATCCAAAACAACTACGAAGAGACACAAAATGGCAATAAGGGAACACAAAGCAACAACTAAGTGACACAAAACAACCACAAATAGACATAAAATGGATATGTCAGAGACACAAAGTAACTACAAAGAGACATAAAATGAACACACAGAGGCACAAAGCAACTACAAAGAGATGCAGAACGACTACGAAGAGGCACTTAGCCACTACAAACAGGCACACAAAGACTACAGAGAGAATAAAACAGCAAGCAAAGAGGCAAAAGTCAAGGCCATGACCATGGGAAAGGGGCAAAACACCAACAAAGAGACACAAAATGGCTAAATGGGAACATAAGGCAATGACTTTGAGAGACAAAATAACTACAAAAAGATACAAAATGACCACAAAGCAATTACAAAGAGATGCAAAATGACTGCAAAAATGTGCAAAACAACCACAGACAAAATAACTACAAAAACAAACAATTTTAAAGTGACACAAAACAGCAACTATAATCTGTGTCTTGCTCCTGTTGAGGAAAGATAGTGGGACCTTTCGCATAACGAGGCCCACAGGCCACAGGTCTCATAATCCGCCCATGATTATAAATGTTTTTCATTCTGCATGCCAGTGCCACAGGTGTTGTTCAGGTAAAGTAATTGTTAAATCATGAGTGTAGGATGTGCTATTCAGACACAGCAGGATAGGCTTTAGTACATAACCCAAACACATTCACGACTGGAAGGTGCGCAGTATAACTATAGTGTTTTTAATGGAGCAGCTGGAGGTGTAATGTTTTACTCGAGAGCATCCTGACAGTAATTGTTAAAGAAGGGGAGACTGTGTTGTATTCAATGGGACCACCCTCATCGTGCCAGCTGCTTCCAGGATTTGAACTGGCGACCCTCTGGTCAACAACAATTTTGGCTGTTGTGAACCAACAAGTCTAAAACCTGCAGACACCTCTTACTGTAGTAGTTTGATGTTGTCAGCTATAAAAATAAGACAGACTAGGAGCACTGAGGCACACAGGAGTTTAAGCTTCTAGTGAAGGACGCTTTGATAAGACTCTGTGTGCATCAGCTGTTGAGAGAATTTGCTTGCGTAACAGCTGTGAAGTCCTCTCTCCTGCAAATATGAAAATATGTGCATTTTGTAGAATACTATATGCGATATAGTTTTGACAGAAAAATCTAAATCAAACCTTTGATTGGCTATTTTTATGCCTCCACACCACCAACAGCAATGGCCGGAGGCATTATGTTTCCGGGTTGTCCGTCCGTCCATTGCAATTTAAATAATAAGACTTATAATATAGTCCAGAAATCTGTTAAGTAATAATAGTCCAGAAAATATTTTTATCATATAATTATTGTCTCACGTTGTGTTACTAAAGGCGGGTGCTTTTATTCTGAAAAGGTAATTCCAGTAAGAGACGGGTTCTTTTACTTTGAAAGGCTATGCCGGGATAAGTCAGGAAAAGAGAAATTAACGACCGGCAATAATCAGGTGTGTCAAAAACTGTCCAAAAGGAGTGCGTCGCAACTTTGAAAAAAGTTGTTAAGCACCTTGCTGTTAAAGGCACAAGGTATGTCAGTATTTTGTTTTTCTAAAATGATACATGACAAGAGTTTTTATTATGTAATTGTGTAGTTTTGCTCAATTTGAGTGAGTGTGCAAGCGAGCAAAGTCGCTATTTCAGACGCTATTTTACGTGAATTGGCAATTAGCGTTACCTTGACTTAAGGCGCAGGCAGTAAGAGATGCTGTACGTTGATATCAAAGTGCGTAATGCAATAGTACCGTATATGTGCATAGCATGTTGAAACTGGTAAGAATAAATGTGACCGTGATTTTCACTCATTGTTATAATTTATGAGGGATTTATAGTAATGTAAAAAGGGAATAATGTCGTTTCATGGTTTCAGTTGAATAAGCACTCTATCAGAGCTTCTCATCTTTGTCAAGTTATACATGTTTTTTCTTTACTGCTTTCTCTGTAGCTCAGAGTGGTCATGGCATGTCTTTTATGGAGCTACAGTGTTACCAACAAAGATTTTGTGAACCAACATTTGAAGAGTTGGACCATCATTCAGCCCGGGATGCTATACTGAAGGTACCACACACTTAAGGTCACCATTCAATAGGACTATTGCAGTATAGTATAGAGTTGTTGGTTTAATGGGTCAGACCCAACCATCAGCAAGTCAAATAACTGCCATAGTTTTAGCGTTGGACCTGAGTCAAGTTTTTCACAAGTGGTATTTGGAAAGAGAAACGTTCAACAATTAGCTACATTGTCCAAAAATATATCATGCAATTTTTTTTTATATAATATCAGGCTAATATGATGTAACATGATTGATAAAGACCGAACTGGGAAAAACAAATTTATTGGCCATGGAGAGAAAAGGGACATGGAGACAGAATGTTTATTTCTGTCCTTTAATGGTTGTGTTGGATTGCTTTGTAATTTCATCATGATCACCAGTCAATGTAGTTGGGTGTTCTCCGTATTTGATAAAGCCGAAAGCGTGCTGGCTCCCCGGTGAGAAAGCTCAACTCATGAAACTCGGCAGATGCCCTGAAACCAGCTTTTACAAAAACACTTTTGAAAGTCTTTTTTTGTAAGTCAGAGCTGAATGTTTGCGGCTGCACAGCGATTGAGGGAAAGATGAGCTCCCAATCTGTTTTCTCAGATGATGACACTCTAGAAGCATCTCTGGGAGAGTTATATCTCCCTCCACATCATCAGCATCTAATTGGCTGTGCCTTTATAAAAACGTGTGCCCCAAAGACCAAAGCATCAAACACAGCATCTCCGCTGTGTTTTTTCTTGGAAAAGATGAGACAAGCTTGAATGCATCAACAGCACCTTGTCAGGTTTATTCCATACTTTGATGTAAAGCTGTGAAAAGGGCAGCATCTTACCTGGAACAAAAGCAACGAAGAGTAAAGAAACTGATGGGAAGGAAAATGCTGTAAACTTTTTTTCACAGTAGACTGTGATTAATGCATTACTTTGTGGGCCATTTGTGTCCAGTTTTGGTTACAGGTCTACATAGATTACAAGTTTGGTATAAATTAGACAAAAAAGCTTTACATACAACATGCAGGGTTTCCACATGTCCTGGAAAACGTTGAAATGTAGGCATATTTTTTCCAGTCATCAAGGCATTTGGAAATTGTTTGAAATTATAAGATATCCTGGAAATATTCGGAATGTATTTTTTTTGTATTTAAGATCACTCTATTACGTAAACTGTGGTACTTATTTTGTTTGAAACTCAATTGTTGCTGATAAAAGAAGCACTCCACTACAAGATGTATTGTGTCTTTGCATAGCATGGTGTAATGCAACCAGTTCAGAATGCTTCACTTTTTTCTTTTAGCTGTCACCACAATCTCATCATCATCTTAATCATACTAATAATAGTCACATTGGATGTTAAAAAACAAAGTAGAATGTAAGCTAACATATTGCAAAAACTATCTTCCTATGGATATCTAAGTGTCACAGCCCATTGCAGAACCATCTGTTCCATTCAGTTCTGCAGCAATCTAAAACAGATTTTGATGCGTCCATCTCTGATGCATGATAAGTTACAAGAGAAGACTTCATTCGCCACTTCTACAAAGTAATTTCTAAAATTTTACAGCATAGCAAAAATGGCTTATGACATTTTTCACGCAGTCAAAATGAATGTATCCTCCTCAACTACAGATGTTGTGATCAATAAGTGCTGTAGTTCTTTCAGCTCTAAAGTTAAAGTGGGTGGGAGTGCCTGTTCCTTGCCTTTTGAGATCCAAAGTTGAAAGCGAAACATAGCCGAGTGGGACCGTCCAGCCGCTTTGGCAGCTCCCAGTATTTTGCTGTCCTTCTCCTCTCAGCCCTTTGCCTGTACCTCTATTTGTCACTGCTTTATCTCCTGGCAGCTGCCCTTTCACTCTCGTCCTCCCATTCATCACGTCGCCCTCCCCCGGGTTCTTCTAAAACTTGATCACACCTCTCTCATCCACTCTCTCTTTTGTCTCCTTCTCACCTGTTCGGACTCCCTCTCTCATTCACTGTGACTCCTTTGCCACCCCGAGAGCGGTCGCACAGAAAAGGCCAGCTAACCGACTTAAAGACCCCGGAGTCCCCAGCGTTCCGGGGATTAGAACTCATTTGCATAAATCTGCATAACCTCGTTAAGGCAGAGGGAGACGCTGTACACACTGTAGCTTGAGACACTTCAGAGCGAAACAGCCCATTAAGGATTGCGGTGATTATGGGATTATCACTCTTAACGACTGTTGGGGGACTGGACCGATGTGTACTCTCTGAAAAGTGCCACGTCGCATGACTGAATCCCAAGCTGTGTGGAATGAGGGATTCCAAGCTTTGAGTCAGGTGACCTTTGGAATGCATTTGCGTGGGATTTGTTCCTGACCATGTTTTTATTTCCATTAAAATATTTCAAGTAAATTACAGTAGAGATACCATGGATTAAGAATACAAGCATGGTGGCCCTTTGTTCTAATGAAAGCTACTCTGTCAGCACATTCACTGAAAAAGTTTCTCCCACTTCTTGCTGGGCTCCTAAATATAAATAATAGTCAACTTCACTTTGACATATTTCTAGCTGCAGATGTTTAATGTGACTTTACCCGACACATGTAGGTACATAGATGCGTATAGGTTGTTGTGGAGTAGTTTTTCTAGCTGTTCTCCCTTGAAGTGTCAGTAAGCATCAACTGAGGTGCTTGTCAGATGGTTGGACAGTGTCTGACACCTTCTTCCACCATATCTTTCCTAAATTGGAATTGCTGCCAACAAATTTGCACTCTGACAACCATTACAACCATTACATACAGCAGTTTGTCTGGAGGTGAGGAAGTACAACAACAGGGGTCTTGGGGAAAAGTGATGTTCATTGTAAAAACAGTTCACTCCCAGATTAAAAATACATGTCCGTAGAGTAAGAAAAGAGACACTTGTGTTGCCTTTTACAGCCGACATGTCTAGCTGCGGTAGCTAACTGTACAGACTTTGGCTTTTTCATATTAGCCGGTTGAGGCCCTGGGAGCAGAGGGGGGCGTAACTTTGGGTGGGACCTTTGCAAATAGCTCGCCATCTGTCACGCCCCAAGGGGCTCCAAGCCAGAACGGCCTGTAGGAGGATGAAACAGAGAAGATGCTGACAAAGCTCAACAATGCAGAGGCTTCAGTATTCCATCAGGTTCGGTTGGCTGAAGGATGACTAAAGAATATATGTAAAGGCCAGAAAAAAAACATGTTTTTCATATGGGACCTTTAAGGCAAAAACGTTCTTGGTCAAGCATTGTAAATGATAAAGCTAAACAAGTACAAAATATAGCTGTTACAATGTGAGTACTGGGAGTTACATCATTACATTGGTTAACTATTGCTTTAAGAAAAACAATTCCATATTCAGTAGTACCTGTATCATAAATATGATATTTTGAAGAATCGATCAAAAGCAAAAATATTTCTTAAGTATATTTATTAAGTTTGAGTGCATCTAAATTATTTACTGCAAACTAAAATTGTGACTCTTTGTGAGGCTGTGGAATCAGATTTGTCCTTCCTCATGTATTTGCCAGAATATGTGCTGTTTATCTCCCATGATATGTGCTGATACAGAAGAAAATGTGCCAGCAGGTGTTTTTTACACTTCTGTTCAGTCAATAAATGAAAGCACATCGGTAGAAATGTATTATTTACACACCCTCTTTAGAAACGGCTCCAAAATGCAACCATAAGTGGACTGAAATAAATGCCTTAGCTGTCAGAACATGACAGGACCCCCCATCCTCCTGTCATCTGTCTCACACTGATGACATCAGCACTTCTCCAGCAGTGTACATTTCTGTCTTGCCAACAGAGTGCGCAGCCAGCAACTCTAATGGGACGACAACATTAGTAAATTTTAGAAAGATGTGTTGTGCTTTGGCAGCATTTTTATTTTGGGGGAAATGCAGTTACACTTCTGTAAAGCCAAGCAGCAAACCACACGGAGGTTCCATGTACTGTAATTATTTCCCTGGCACTGGCTTGGGAGTAGTTTGATTGACAGGAGGGACTTAGACAAGAATGTGTCCATCCCACCTTCGAGCTGACTGCTATAGGCTGGATGGATTACAGCTACGGTACTAGATGATAGAACTGGCACATGGCTCTTCTAGCAGTGGGTATTGGTTCATAGACAGCTACACATAGATTTTTCTGAGTCCCGCTTGAGCATTGTTCTACATCTGTTTCCCCTAAAAAAGTGGAAACTTGGGAATGTCCATATTGGCTTCCTAGTGCTGTGTAATTACAATTCTTATAACTATTTTAGAAAAGACTTGACTTTAAAAGGATTATGCTTCACTTTCCCTTAGAAGGGTTTTTTTTTTTTTAGGACTGATGGCCTATACAGATACCACCTGGAATTTTGAACCTGTACCCAATACCTTTTTGGTACTTTACTATCTTTGAAGTGACAAAACTGTAAACTTTAAAAAATGAAATGAAATAACAAAAAACCTCCCTGCTGCCCTGTCCTCTTCCCCTAAATATATTACGTCACTGTACTGTATTACTACATCCCATACTGTCCTATATCCTTTTGTATATCATATCATAACATACCATATTATATGATATATTAATATGTTACATTATTTCTTGCATTATATTCTACAATTCTAAAATGTCATTTAGTAGACGCTTTTATCCAAAGTGACCTACATTTGACATTTAGTATTTTCTATTATATTAATACAGATACATGCTAATGGGAGGAAAATACTAGTATTGAGCTAGAAACACCACCTTACAATTCATGCAGTACGACTCAATGGACTGTGTTATTCCCCGTCATTATTTCTCTGGGATGCTCTATAACTTGGGCCAGTGGAGCCAGCAAAAATACAACCGCAGGGGAGTGCAAGGTGGAAATATAATGCATTACAAGATACAATACAAGCATACTTTATTATGCTATATACTACATGTACTGTAGTATATGTACTTCTAAAATTAGACAGACTTATTTTTCACACTTATATGGCGATTCATCAGTTTTCTCTCGTGGGCATACCGAGCCAATGGGTGCATGGAGTGCATGATGAGAATCCTGCCCCAGTTTCAGACCAGGGTAGACACGACTCAGTGGGGACCAACAGAAGCTTCCCAGTGACATTCCCTTGTGTGTATGGAGTGTCAGAACATCTAATGCTGCCTTCACACTACACAGCTTTAGCCCTGCTTTTTCACTCGCCGACAATTTTTTGGAGCTCCCTGACAAAAACTCCAGATCAGAGGCAAATTGACGTTGGCTCAGAGCTCGCTCCCATGAGTGATGATCGCCATGTTTGAACTTTTTAAAGACGTAAGCCGAGGGGCTTGCCCATGCAAAACATTACAGATATCTAGCAGGCCATATGTCTATATCTGTCGGGGACTTACAGCCAATGAGAGTGCAAGACATGGACTATGACAGGAGATATCAAGCGTAATGGTGGTGTGTGTGTTTGGGAGAGAAAAAGAAAAAGTGTCTGTGTATGAGAGAGTAAAAAGAGGCTGTAGCATCGTGTGTGTTTGGAAAAAGTAAAAAAAGGGAGAAGGTACACCTCCCATTTTCAATGTTATCAGACGATTGCTGGTAGTTCGAGAAGGTTGTTATCAGCCCAAACAAAGTCCACTCACTTGAAACAAAGTGGCTAAGTTAAGTTAAAAGGTTGCAGCTTCCTTACAATTACATTTGGTAATCACACTCTAAGATTTGGGCCAAAACCTTTCTGGTTAGGCTTTATGAAAGAATTGAAGTAAAGTTGAAAAAGTAAATAAACACATGTAAATGTCAGAAGTTAAGGTGTTAGGAACAATTTGAACACGGAAGTGACATATTCATGCATACTCCTTGATTTCAGCTGATAGAGGCCGCCACTTAACAACACCTTCCTATATCTGCCCAGTCAGTGAGCTGATAACAACCCACTGGCTTACCAGCAGGTGGAGCAGGCCTACTCACCCATACTTATGGGCTGATAACCCCTGACAATATTCAAATCTGGTGTGCATGCAGTGTTCCTTAAACAAGAGAGACTTAAACAAGGATGAATGTGTTCCCCCATATACGATCAAATGACTTAAGTTTCACTATTACATCACATGCTAACAGCTGAGCAAACTCCATTTGCTGCTGAAGCTCTTGCAGTTCAAAGCTGTGGAAAATCTTGTAAGTGCACTTTTGATAAATTGTGATTTTGTCAAAGTAATCAAATTGTGTGGTGTAGCCGAACGTTTACAGCACATATCCTTACACTATAAATTCATTATTTCAATTCAGCTGTGGACCCTTGTTACATTTCGACACCTCCCTCTACTCATTTTCTATGAGCTTTTCAGATAAAGAATGAAATATGTAAAAAAAAAGATACTTGGTATAATGCCTGAGAATCTCCATGTACAATTGATGTATACACCAAAAGGAAAAAGGGTAGACTTAAGTTTGAAAACTTGTAATCCACAACAGAATCATTTTTTGAGGAAGATTTTTTTATTTAAAGCAACAATGCAAACAGTGAAATGGTTTCTGAGGCTGCCATTGATTTTTGATTGCAAACAGAATGGACAGTGTTCATGTTTTTGGATGGTGGGTGGTTGGTTCAGAGACACTGTAGCATATAAAGGGAACTACATTTTGTCTGGAAACATTGTGAGTGTCAGCTCTCTGCGTTTGAGAATTTAGCATGTGTCGAATCTTCAGTTTCCATGGCAATTGCTCAGTTAGAAATGGATAGACACAAAAAAAATCTCTACAGCCTGTCACTAAACCCACCAATAACATACGTCCGCTTCTTTGTCTTGTTCTCCTTTTCTCTCAAAATGTCGCTCTATTCTATCCTTTCATCCTGTTTATTCCTTCATTCATCTCTCTCTCCTTTGTCCTTAGTCTCACTTGCTCTTTCTTTATCTCTCTTGTCTCTGTAGCTAGCAGGCGAGAGCTGGTGTTGACTTGTGCTTCTAACACATGGGCTTCCCTCCTCATCCGCCCACGCAGTGTACTCAGGGAGATTCCAAGCACATACACACACTCACAGTTACACACTCCCTCACACGCATACAAACACAGCGCATGCACACACACAAACTGGCAGACTGCAGAGCCCCCAAGGTCTGGTCTTAGTGAATTATTCAGGCTGCGTTGGTGGGTCTGTGTGAACGTGTACGTGCGTCTAAGATCTTATATGTGTGTGTGCGTTTGGATGTGTGCATGTCTCATGAATCTGTAAGTGTGTGTGTGTGTCTGTGGGAATATGAAATGGTGTTTTCCTCCTGTGCAGCAGCAGCAGCAGCTTGTCTTTAATCAGCCTCTCCATCAGCTCCTTCTTTTCTGCCTTCAAAAGCACATTAGAAAGAGATTGCAGGGAGAAGCAAGATGTAGTCAGTGATGTCACTAAGAGCAGAGAGTGTTGGAGGGGTTCAGATCACCTAAAACACAACATTGTGGTGTGTTTGCCACCACTTTGTATGTTGAAATAGGTAGTTTGAAAGTTACAATGCCAATGTCACTGATTGATTAGGTAACATGATCATGAACAAGTATTTAATTTTGTTATGTGATGACAGTGTTAACATTGCTTTATGGACAGTTACTTTTAGCCTCACTGTAAAACATTAAAATCAACTTTCTGGTTGTTGTTTTTAAGTAAAAAAATATAAAAAGAAATCGCAAATAAATTGTAAACACTGACCATCATATAACAGTAAACAAATGTCATTTAGTTTATTACTTTTTTTTAGAGATGATTAGAGATGATGTACATTAATTATGTTAAAGAAAAAAACATCTGTAGAATAACAATTTTTACTTTAATATGATAGTAAGTGAATTTTTTTTTTTTTTTTAGCTTTTATGATTTCTTTTTACATTTTTATACTTAAAAATACAGAAAGTTAAGTCAATATTTAGCCACATTATGTTTCTCCTACATATATTTACTTTATTGTAGCATCCAAGACCATTAAAAATTTTAATAATCCTGTGTGTGTGCCCATTACATTAATTTACAGTTTTCAACTTTCATTTTATGGTCAATATTTGTGATAAAAGTAATTCACTTTTTTTAAATGGCATTTTCACAACAAAATAAACCTTGTAAAATAATACAGTAAATGTGCTGGATTTTGCTGTTTCAATAATAATGGATATAGTAATAAATTGTTTTGGTATTCTACATTACAGATTGTTCAGGTATAGCTGAAGGTAGCTGGAACTCAAAATGAAATAAAGTTGCCTTCTGCCTCATCCTAATCTGTTGCTTCAAGAGGGGGATCTTCCTCATCCTAAAATCCATCCACGTTTACTCAGATATTATGGGTATGTTGAATCATTTTGTAACTCACAATTTATGCCTGGTTATGGATGAATGATCCAGAAATAATTAGGATCGAATTGCGATTATTCAGACTGATATTGCAATTCATGATTTTGAAGGTAATGATCATTTTGTGCACCATTATTCTCTTATTTATTTTTGTTGAAAATAAATTAGATGATCATGGTGTGATTATTTGTGAGAAGTCTTTAGAATATGCCTTGTTGACCAGAATATCTCTACAGCACCACAATACGAAATGCAAGATTTTTAATATTGACATAATCATACTGTTTTTTCCTTTCGAGCTACCATGCTACTGCACTTCTGACAGCATAGACACCTGCATGTTACTGACAAAGGTCAACAGAAGAAAGTGGAATATCTCTGCCCATGAGCTGACATTATAAAGCACCATGCCCCAAACATAATGGAGGTCCACATGCTGTGAATAGCTGCCCACCATTACCCTTGTTTAATTTCAGCACATTGCCTGCTGGTTCAAATAATGCCATCTCCTGCATTTTCCTCTCTGAATGTAATAATACAGTACCTGACCTCCTTCCTGGTACAATAATGTCAGCTCTCCCTCATGTCCAGCTGTGGCCAGATCACAGAGGTGCATGCTGGTTTCACACTCCATCTGCTGTCTGTGCTGCTGCTGTTGTTGTCCTCCTTTTAACATCCATACGTGTTTCTATCCCTGTTTTATTCTCCTAACTCTCTACGCGACGTGATTTTCTTTCATTGAGTTAAAATGTTGTCATTCAGCATGTACCTTGTGTCAAGAAAATGTTATATCTGCTGTTAATTTACGTGCATCTGTCTAAAGTATGACTCATCTTTTAAGCTATCGTGCACTCTAAAGGACTCGGGCTATTTAACAGGCTTTAACAGCTTGGGAAAAAAATCTGCTTGGTTTGGTTGGCCATTATCAGGGACTGGAAACCACGAAGGCTGCAAAATGAAATGTGCAACACACACACACGCGTACACACACATCTCTGCCTTTTGTATTACCTAGTGCTCATTGCAGCCAGACAAACCCATCAAGCTTTATGAGCCTCTGAGGGCTGCTGCTGCCGCTAATTCATGGAGGCAGGCTATCAAGCGCATCCACACAACCGATCTCCACTGTTTTCATGAATATCTGAACAGGCCCTTCCACCGCTTTATGTCTCCCGCAAGAACAGCCTGTTGAGTCTGTTTATGTCTGTTTTATGAAGGAAGGGGGCGAGAAAACGCGATAATCGTGTGCGTTATGCGGGGAAAAATGGGTCCCGATATTTTCATTCTGGAGTACTACGCTGATGGATGTTCAATTTGTGTTTGGAAAAAAGGGCAAAGTCAGTTTTTTATTCTTGTAGCATGACTTTGATAGATGGGTGTTTTGGGGAGGGATAGAAAGATGTAGAACGTTTCTGATATTGCTGACAGATACTGATATTAACTGTGGTTAAAGGTAGACCAACAGACTTGATCAGTTCAATGATCTGTCAAGTGTGCATGCTGTGAACGGATCGTTTTTACTGTAGATTGCTTTATTAGATAAAGTGTGAAAGTCATTTCTGAGGCATATGTGGCTTTAAAGCTTTGCAGTGTAGGTAAGTTTTATTTGGCGTCATTGGACATATATTCCACAATAACCTTTCAGCATTTTGTAGTTCAGCAGCATGTCCCTTTTTTCTTTACACACTTTACAAAATCTTTTTTTGTGATGGGAGACTCAAGCCACCCTTCTCAAGTCATTTTAGAGAGAGGGTGTTCTCACTGGCTGTTCTGTTAATAAAGATGTGCATGCACGTCCTTTCTGCTGGTGAAAGCCTGATTCAATGGCAGAAAATCCTGCACATAAAGTTGCCAACAACTGCCTATACTTCAAAGCAACCCCCTAAAAAGGAAGATGGACTTATTAAAATGATAATCTAAAAGATCTGGGTGGAAAGTTGTGTCAACAAAGTGTGTGACACACAATTTCCCCAAACCCAACTTTGGGTTTAATTGTGGCAACCTAACAAAGCGAGGCAGCAGAGTAGAGATAGCAGATAAGAAACCACTCACATGAATCATTTTGCTAATACTGATATTAATTGGTTTTAGAAGTTAATGACATCCTACTGATATAAAGGTCTCAGATCTGAAAGCACTAATATGGGTATCGCTGCATATTTTTGAAACCGATCCAATTCATAAGGTCCCGATTCAATCCGATTTTGTTTCGATTGCCTATAATTTAGTGACAATACCAATTTCTTGTATTGTCTTGTGTATGTAAGAAATTTTCAGATACTAAATGCTGTGAATTGTAAGGAACCCTTTGCATTATTAAAGATATTAATTTGCACATTAACAATTATATTTGTGGTATCCAAAATCGTGCAGACATCTGCCTTTAGGTTTTGCAGTCTGTGGTGTAGATTTTTCTTGATCACACAAGCAAACTTTGTTGTTGAGCCGGCTTCAGTTAACGGTTCTGTGGAATAAACAGTTCTGAATATTCAGAGCTAAACACTGTAACATTACTGCGGGCTCTCTGTCTGAGCAGCTGGAACAATAACGCTGATAAAAAGCTGGAACTGCAGTTGCATACCATAGCAAAATTTCACAGCAGCGCTGTTATTGTGATGGTGGAAATAAGAGGGATTCTTTCACCTCTTTTCTGTTAATTTTTAGCCATTATGGTGTTGACATTTCAAAAGTGATCGCATGGTCACGGTCTGTTCATCTTTTTTCCCAGTGCCTTTAAAACTGCGTGAAGTAGGCCGTTAGAGTCACGCAAGACTAGCGAGGACCAACACGAGACTGGGTTAAGGATCTTGCGTCAATGGGAAGAAAGGTTGGCCAAAAAAAAAACGTCACATAGACGCAGGAATAAACATAATCTGATATTTATATAAAGATTGATCTCGGAATTTATGAAGCGATATTGGAAAAAAAGAAAAGATCTTTGATATCCATTTGAATGGAAAAATCGATAAAAAACCCTACATATTACTTAAACTTAACATATAAGCATCTAATTAATCATGTTTCTTGCCCTTTAAGACCCATTTTAGCCTTGTCACCAATTTTTTTTTTTCACACTTCCACTTGTGAGCCTGTAAAGCTGCACAGTGATTTGCAGTGTCAGCTAGCTACGATCACGTCAATATCAGAAAAGTGTTGAAGAGATTATTACATCATGACAGGCACCGAGTGGAAAAAGTAAAATGGTCAATAAACATCCATAATCAACAAGTCGTCCAACATAAACTGTAAAAATGGGTCATTTGTTCTTTCTGGTCTGAGGCCTTTTTATCAGCAGGATGTCATTAACTTCCAAAACCAATTAATATCAGTATTATGGAAATGATTCATATGAATGGTTTCTAATCTGCCATCTCTTCTCTGCTACCCCGCTTGGTTAGCCTTCTGCAATTAAAACCAAAGTTAGCTTATGGGAAATTGTGTTCCCCACTTTGTTGAAGCAACTATCTCCCCCTGATGCTGATGGTCTTTCTCTGTCTGAAAAATATTTTTGAGATAAATAAGCAAATATTATTATTCAGCCTCTATGTGGCCATTGATGCAGTATACATATTGATGTAGGGTTCTATGTGAATGTAGGCCAGCCTGTAAGTACTGCTCCTCACCATGCTGGGTGAGTGTATTTTGTCTGCTCAGTTTGACTGCTCTCTTGATTAGAGGCCTTTTATTTATCAGCCTGTGTGGTTCACGCTGTGTCTCTGTATTTTTAACACAGGGTCACGCTGTGTTGTGTCTTGCTGCGTTCTGTCTTGTTCCATTCCTTATTCTGGTTCCCTCCAAGTTGGTGTTTGATGCATCGTCATCTGTTCTTTTACAAATTTCATGCTGCTGTTGAGGAAGAAAGCACAACACCCAAAGCCACTCTCAGCTTCTCTCTCTCTCTCTTGTACACACACACACAAAAGTGTACTCAATCAGTACAGTAATAACCCGCGTATCCAAGTTACGGCTCGACAATTGATACAGGAACAAATCTTTCCAACATCCATAAATCATTTAGCTTCAGCCTTCAAACTCATTCTAACATAATAATAACTGCAGAGGATGAGCAGTTCCTCCCAAACAATGTGGTGCACAAAGAGACAGACACAAGAGTATTAAAAATCATTGGTCAATAGGTGATATTATAAAGAACTAAATTGTGCAGAAATGAGTGAGAGTGGCAAATCAGTGTTTTCACAAAATGATTCACTGGTTCAGAGGGGGAATTGCCATACATCTCCTCCGTGAACTGCTTCTAAGACATCATTTACAGGGAATAATGACTGTCTAACCTTTTCCTTGTTAGCAGGATAATTCCTGTTCGGGGGCCGTTTCATAATCAAGTCTAATGAAGAACACTTAGCAAGAAAAATTGCCTCAGTGTGCAGACTTTGTTTTAATTTTCATTCATCATAAAGGGCAATGCATGATGCATTACCGTCTCCAAAAATCTAGGCAATGGGTGGAGGAAGACCCAGGCTGTGAATATTGTTCAGACACAGTCTTCTTGTACTGCTGAGCTTAAGTCAAAGGAAAATACGTATTTATTTGGTATATTTAAGTAAAATATGAGGTGCTTACGCATAGTGGTGGCAGTAATCATTGCAGGAGCGAAGGAGGAAGTGAAGTAGTATAAGGAGGAAATTCATCCTGACTTCTGGACTTTAGTAACTTTTTAATCATCATCCAAACCATTTTTTTTGCTAAACCTAACCATGTCGTGTGTTGTTTTTGCCTAAACCTAACCACATAGTTAATGTGTAAATGTGCTATTACACATACAGTACAATGTAGGTAAGCCAGGCACCTACTAACCCAAATATATGAAGCTGATAACAGTGGACAAAGGTCATTTATTGTGCTGATATCATCTAAATTGGCTGAACATACATCTCACTTGCTTTCTCACTGAAATGACTACACCTAAATGACAAAAGACATTTTTAATGAAGGCATAAATCGGGTCAAATGAATTGACATAGGAAGAGGAGCGAGGGTGAAGCATTTTGCTCAAACTGGTTGAGACTGAGGACCGATGATTTCTCTTGGGAGATTGTTAAGGTCATACCTACAAAGTTCAGTTCATCAGACAGAGCTTAAATTGGCGATAATCATTAGTTTAACAATAGCAATGTATCAATGACATTGTGAAAACAATGTGGTAATGTGAAAGGGGTCACTAGTAGTGAAGGACCTACAGAGAATTATCACTTGACTCCGCAGTTCTCGTCGACATCATAAGCTCACAACTTTTCTGTTTTGGTTCTTTCTCATTGTAATTTTTTAGGCTGAAGAAGGCAGATTTTCTCAGTGAAAAAGCAAAAATAAACCCACTCAACACCAGTTGGAGACTGGCTGGTGAAAATAGTGGAGCATTTAGCAGCTAAAGAGCAATATGTTCCCCTTAGGAGTTGGGAGAGACCAACAACAGAGCTAAAAGAGAGAGAGTAAATCTGGTACTCACATTTATCAAGGAGACACAAACGGGTCTCCAAATGAAAGCTGATGTTGCTTTATAACCACTGGACTATCGTCTTAAAGATGATAATATGTCAGTGTTGTGTTCCCTTGTTTACGTTGCCCCCAGTTGTCTAAAAGCTTTGTTACATTGTGTATATTTTTAGATAAAGACAGTTGACTTATTAATGCATTCATTACCTATTCTATTGTGGTCTTTGATAGTTTTATCTTACAAATTAGATGAAAGGATGCTGCATGTATATCCTGATTGGGATGCAGAGCTGCTACATACAGTTGCCCTTACAGCGCAAATAGAGTCAAATTAAGTAGAAGTGAATTCACAGCCACAGGATGAACTGCAGTGATAGAGCTCTGTTGAAACAGTGACTGGTTTTACCAAACTCTCCAGTCCATTTACTTGATGAAATGTGGTCAAATTCCCCCTTTGCCTTCCATCCCTGATCCTTTTCACCAAATCTCACTCCAGTTATTATTTTGCTTCTGTTTCACTTCTTTCCCAGCCTCTATCTATCCCATCCTCAATCTCCTGTTTTTCTGTCTTTCCTCCTTTCCATAGTCTTTCCATCAGTCCAACCTTCCCATTTCCATTTGTTTATTTATCCTCATCCAGCCCTCCTGCGGTCTCTTGCTCCTTCCACCCTTTTTCATCACAAGCCTTTCCTCCTACCCTTAAGTCATCCATATGACTATTTATGAGTGCAGTATTCCTCACAGTGGGGCCCAGTACTAAGTGAAAGTAACAGGGAACATTGGGGGCTCTTCAGAAACGTAAAGCCCTTTAGTGTAGGCCATCTCTCAACCTGACAGACTATCAGCCTGATGCAGCACAGACACAACCTCACATCCACAGAGGCCTCATGCACACGCACACATTCATGTTGTTTGTATGCGTCTTCCACAAGAAACAAAAGATTCAGCTCACAAACTTGAGACTTACAGTTTGAATTTCATATAAAGAGTCTGTATGCTAGGTGAGTGTTTGCAAGAATGTGTGTGTGCGTGTTCAGGCACAACAGCAGCTCTCTGAGTGCATTCAGATCATCCATTGACATTGAGCAGAGGCCATGGAGCTAAATGGCTCCTTCTACAGTAAGTGGTTTAGAGAGAGACACACATCAGAACTTTGTGGGAGATGGAGCCACCAATGTTGCAGCTGTGATTTACACTTATGACCGCAATTTTAAACACAAATAGGGAGATGTCTGTGACCTAAGATTTAATTATCATTCACTCATTCACTCATTCACTCAAGGACCGGAATAATTTCACCGCTGCTCTTGATTATCTTTTCCTTGGAAACCTTGACTCTATGGAGATTTTTCACAGCAGACATTTTGAACTTGTCATTGCAAGAACAGTGTTTCTAATAACTGTAATTAAGAATGATCAGGGTAGTCGACCCTGGAGCTGGTGAGGCTAATTGGAATGCGCAAAAATATTGATATTATTGATTACACCCTGAGGAAGACATATCCTTTCAGTGTCAGTGGTTATAACATTAAAGGTGAAAGCTGCATGTGATTTGTAATGACCATCTATTTTTTGGCTTTTGTGTTGATTATAGTTAAAAAATAAGTATTTCCCTCTTCATGAGTGTAATAGGCTTGCCTCTACCACCGTGGGATTAAAAATGCTCTCTCCTCATGTTGTAATAGATGGTGTTTATACATGATGTTTGATGAAATACATATATATGCACGTTGGTTCATGGGTCAGATTGGCATGTAAAGTGCAATGAAAAGATAAGACATTTTAGATTTAGATTTACTGCTCTTCTCACATATCCAAATTTATCAACATTTGGAAGCAATGAGGGTTCACGAGTTAGACAAAACTGTCTTCTGCATGGGACTGGTTGTTTGCTTCATGGAAATATTGTTGCTCGCTAATGACGGTAAAACAGTCTTGAATGGCCCTGAATGACTCGATTCGATGTTGGTGTTGGCTGTCTCAGTGAAAACGTAACTTTTCCCATTCCGTCCACAGGTCGCAAGTTCATCATCGCCAATGCACGGGTGGAGAACTGCGCCATCATCTTCTGCAATGATGGCTTCTGCCACATGTGTGGTTACTCGCGCGCCGAAATCATGCAGCAGCCATGCACGTGCAACTTCTTGTACGGACCTGACACCAAGCGACTGGCCATCGCCCAAATGGCGCAAGCCCTGCTGGGATCTGAGGAGAGGAAAGTGGAGATCAACCTTTACCGCAAAGATGGTAGGAATAAACCTATGTGTGAAAGAGTATGTCGAGAGGTGTATGTGCAGATGTTGGAGAGGGTGTTCGGGCCTTTTTATCACCTGGAGTGAAAAGATGGTAAAGTATCTGTGCATATTTGGGAAGGAAAGTGTGTTTGTTTGTCTTCGGAGAAGACTTCAGAAGTTGACGTCCGAATATGTACTTGTTGTTTCGGTTGGCTTCAGTATCTGCTTGTGTGCCGTGTACTGAACATTTGGCAACCAGCAGCTCATGCTTATGTCTGAGCCGTTATGTGTGAGTGACCTAACTACTGTTTACTAATAAGTACATACTGTATTTTGTGTATCTTGCAACTTTTAGTGCCAGATTTCTTGTTATGATGAGCATGGACGTGCAAAGTATGCCGTGTGGTACATTTGGTCTATTTCCAGATTGTATTTGAAGAGGCTCGCTCTCGAACTGTGAATAGAATACAGCTGAGTACCTTCAAAAAACAATTTGCCGCATTTGTAATTTTGCATATATTTTTTTCATTTTCATGAAAGAGTAGTGATTCAAATAGAGCTTACCTGAATTAATCTTTATGGTACTTTAGAGGAAAGTAAATGGGGGAAGCCTTTCAAGAATTATTTTAAATCTAATGTCTACACACATGCCAATTGGACCAGGACCAGGTAACAGGAGGCTAGTCATTGCAATGATAGACGGCTTCCATGGTGATAAAGAGCTGCCGTGGTAATAAAGTCAGGGGCTATTGCCAAAGCATCTGCTGGACATTTTCCACCTGCAGACAGACACCAAAGCAGCAGGAAGAGGGAAGGAGAGAGGACCGAGGACAGCGGGGAAGGAGGACAGTGCTTGAAACAATGAGAGGGGACAAAGAGGGCAGGGAAACAGCACAGCTCTGAAAAGTGAGGAGGAGAAGTGGGAGATGTAGAGAGAGAGAGAGAGTAGATAGAGAAGGAGTGAGTGTCAGAGAGTGTGTTTCTCACGTCATCTGAAAGCAGTGTTGGTGGTGAGAGAAAGCAAGTAAAAGAGAGCGGGACAAAAAGAGAGATGACGCCAGCTGCCTCCTCTCTAATGATACTTCTGAGGAGTGCTTTGCCAGTT
>CAFUXE010000016.1:1326198-1392387 GCA_903364295.1 Serranus cabrilla | reverse complement strand
ACTCACAGGAGACTGGAATAGCTTTTGTCAATCGCCTACTTTGTACATCCATAGACCCATGACACAAAAATGAATTAGCATAATTGAGCATATAAGGTTTCACAATTCTTGATAACTTGTAATGTTTTTCACACTGTTGGGAAACCCTTGGATCTAGTGCTTGATAAGAAGCTGGACTTTTCTCCTTTGACGCAGTGGCTGCACGGGGTAGTGCATCATCAGCATTCATTGCGTGAAGCACACTGGCCCACAATTCATTTTTCAAGAACACAATCATTGCAACAACAATTACAAAGTCTAGAGAAGCAGTGTGATTCAATTATTTCATTCCAATTATGTGTGTTGGGTTCCCAGTAGTAAGCCAGCCCGGACAATGAAGGTTTCAGAGCACCTTTCGTGGGAAAGAATGGGACTATCTTTGAACAGAGTATCTATGCTGTGATGCCATAACAGTACGTCTCAGCGCTGACTAGCTCTGAATGTGAAAGTGATTCAATTAATTGCACTGCAGCAACTTACTCATAGTGTCGAATTTAATAAATGTTTGTAGTGTTTGTTTTTCCGTTTGCTTCAAGGTTGTGTTTTGTTGTATATAGGAAGCAGTGTACACCTTGGAACGCAAGAAACGTTTCAAATATATTCAGTGAATATTAAGTGAAATCAAATTTAAACGACTTCTAATGTCAGCTTTTGTCCAGACACTTCCAGGCTGCAGCGTGCTGCTTTATAAGCTCATCTGACAAAGTGTCAGAATGGAGGTTCAAAGCGACCCCTCTCAAACTTTTATTATTCTGTTTCTTGCCACACAAGGCTAATCTGAATATGGATATGCACATAGGGGTATCCTCTCCACTTGCGTGTATGACTCACTTTGCTTTCCCTCATGGAAAGACACCCTTCCACGTACTATACTTGAAAGGTTCTGTGAATGAGGTTCTGAATGGATTTGTCTGTTTTTCTCAGGTTTATAATTGGAGTTTCTCATGTTTCCCCTGACAATGCATCCACTGCAACTATGTTTAGAAGTTTGCCATCAGAGCCCATTCTAAATAATGTTCTAATATCTGAGCTGACACATTTATTTCAGACAAAATACTGTCGGATGTCTATATCTAACAGAACTTGATAAAGTACTATTTAGAATTTGTACTTTTAGTATTGCTCATAAATATGTATTGATCGTTTAAACTCAACCAGGCTCAATTAGTGGATGAAACAAATGAGCAAAATTTGACTTCTGAATAGATTTCTGTAACCATGCAGGCACAAAACAGCCACCTCCTCCTCGTTCTGGCCAGCAGCACACAATTACTTATTAACTAGCCAGCTAGCATGTATGCTCATGAACACCTTTTCTCCAGCACCATTAATCAAGCAGGCTATTGTCACCTAGCTCAGTGAATCAAACTTGTTTAGACACTAATAATATAGTGGTCTAAGTTTAAATTTTTTGTCCGTCAGTAAATTAAGTCAGAGACATCCCTGCAACCAAAATCCATATGCTGATTGTGGCACCTACAATGCATAATGTACACAGTCTATAGTTACATAGTAAATAATGATAGTGAATGAAATTTGAATGGGATGATATATCATAGAGACCCTCCTGCCTCTCAGAAAGAGGGTTCGAATCTGGCTTGCGGCTCTTCTGTGTTAGCATTCTGTGTTAGTTCTTTGCTTTCTTTTTTTTCCCTTCACTTTCCCCCACAGTCCAAAGACATGCAGCTGCAGGTTTATATGTTGTCTCTAAATTGCCCGTAGGAGTGAATGAGAGCATGAATGGTTGTCTGTCTCCAACTGTCAGCCCTAGTGTGGCCAGTCCAGGGCCTACTTCGCCAGTGTTGCTCTGCTATCCAAGTTTGGATGAGCAGTTAATGAATGAATGAGTGATCCCCAACGACATTTGTTCTATCCCTTTATAGCAGCCAGCTGTGACACTGTTTAATCAGTTGGGTTTTAACTTCATAGACACAAAATAATGATTGTGATGTTGCACATCAGATCATTTACAGAGTCTTCTTGTCATTGTCACACACCTACACTTAGGCCAGAAATTGTGTTATTTTAGAGTGACAGCCAGCCAGACACCATAAGTGACAGACAGGGTGATAGATGGATGTTGTGATACTGTGTTAATAGGTGCAGTGAGTCTGCCTCCTTCCCTTAAGGTCTTGTTAGCCTATGCAGCACTCCATCCATCTTGCCTGCTGTTCCATGTCTGTGCCACAGTGGAAGCCTGTTATACAACCAATGGGTCCAGACAAGTCATAAAACTTTTTAGGTATTTTCTCTAACTGTACATGCAGGGACACTTAGTTACAGATAGTTTATGCATCTCAGTATTCTTACTGGGCATGTTTGATATAACATGCAACAAGGGTTAACCATGCTCATCGTGTAGTCATTGTTGGTTGCTAATATGCTACATTATGGCAGTTGTCAGACAAAAAAACAGATGGCCACAACTTGGTTCAATCCCTGTCTACCTTTGGCCAAGATAATGAACCACTGGCGTATGTGTGAATGGTTATTTACTGATGAGTGGGGGGCAGCATGTTGGGTAGCAGTGTGTGAGTGGGTATGGCTTTGAGAAGTGGGTGTGAATAAAAAAACACTATACAATTGCAGTTCTTTTACTATTTGAAATGGCAAGACTAGAGGATATAAAGCTTCTCTTTCAACTTTATGACCGAGGCAGTTTGAAGGTCGGTACAGAGACGGCGACTTATCTCAAACTAGTTCCTCACTTTTTAACAGCCAGGAACTGGTTCCAGAGCGCCACCAACTCTTGCTGGTCTTGAACCATGAATCGCTTACCTCAGGGATGGGATTAGATTGATGCAGAATTAAAGCAGTGGTCCGTGGAGGAGACAATGTAGTCTGCTATTGTTGTCATGATGCTTGGAGTTGGTTCTAGCGTTTTGAAAGTAGAGACATATACAGACATATACAGTGACCCCCGTTTGTGGAAAAGCAAAACGGTTCTGAAAAGGTGTGAACCAGCATCGGCACTAGGTTCTAAGGGGCATCTTAGCAAGCGTCTCTCTCTAAATACTTGATACTTAGTACTTACTTGTTAGTATGTCATACACTGGTTTTAGCATAGCCAGTGGCACCTATTGGCTCTGGCTGAATTATAAAAGCAGGACTAATGCATCAATGGTTGTTAATGGAAACAATCACCAATAAATAAGAGCTTTCCCCGTTTTTAGATGAATGCAGGATTTTGTATGGTAACTGGTTTGCAGAGAGTGCGGACAATAGCCTGTCTCTAGTTTACTGCTCCAGTCTTTGCTTTAGCAACTGCTCCATAAAATCTAAGGAGACTTATGGGTCCTGCTGGACTCACCTAACACAGCACTCATCAAGAGTGATGGACTCACAGAGCCATTTTAGAGACAGTAATAAGGTGAATAGGTAGAGCGGGTCCATTCTTATAGCTTTATTACTTCATTTGCCAGTGTGGCACCAGTCCATCAGGACCTGTCAGTCAGTCCCTGCTGCAGAGTGCCCTAATATCCATCAGATGTGTTTCATTCAACACTCAAATGGCCTGTAGCTCTCACAGTTGCTGTCACTCCTGTACACTGCAGAACGTGGCACTGGCATTGTGGCACAACAGGAATGTCAAATAAAGTGACAGTGTCATTTTAAACAAAAAAGGCTGTCTGCATCGGGGTAAAACAATTATAAGCCATGTGATGTTCAAGTAGACATGTGTTTGCAGTAGATGCAGATGTTTGAGGATACTTGATGATCTCTGGCTGAGTGAGAAAATGGCT
This sequence comes from Serranus cabrilla, assembly GCA_903364295.1. Lineage (NCBI taxonomy): Eukaryota > Metazoa > Chordata > Actinopteri > Perciformes > Serranidae > Serranus > Serranus cabrilla. The sequence continues at coordinate 1,388,605 of CAFUXE010000016.1, read as the reverse complement.
CGCTGGGTATGTGCGTGGCTAAACAAATGCTCATCCTGAAATTTTGACTGCATGCCTAAATGCCTACGTCATTGCTTATTTGACTAAAAGAGAGAGTGTGTGTGTGTGTGTGTGTGTGTGTGTGTTTGTGACTGATGTAAAACAGAGTCCTGATTCCCAGACCGAGGATTCCCCTCTGCCTCACTCCCTGTGTTTTCTGTCTTGGTGTATTTCTGTCTCTTCCTCATTGTCACATTTATTGTTCCACAAACAAACACAAAAGACTGAAGGAGAAACTCATCTGTGTGTATGCAGACCTACTTTGATCACACTGTGCTGTGTTGCATCCCTCTGAAACTGTTGAAAGATCAAAGAAGCACTAGCTTCGCTTATAGTTTGATTCATGTAACTGACGACAATATTTTTAGTCCCCAATAGGCTGAGTGACCTTTCACTACAAGGACTGCATGCAGACTGCTTCGGCTTTGTACTTTTTCTGACTGTAAAAGGTTTAGGAGATAATTTTAGCGGAGGGGTATTTTAGAGCTCTTTAGTGTTTAGTGTACCAGAAATGTCCTTGTAGAATATAGCATTTCTGCAAAGTCGCCTATGATCTCTGTTTCCTGTAATTTAATTAGTATTTATCCATTGTAAGAATAAAGTGGATATACGTCCATTTGATTTTTTATGTAATCTATTTAAATAGATATCTATATTGATTCTATTTATGTACATAGTAGTGACGAATGGACAAGATGTTTCAACTGGAGGTTACATTTGCCGACATGTTTTCTAACATTGGGAAGAAACTTCAACAAAAGAAACAAAAGTGTGCCCTCGTACAATACACAGCATGTTTTGTATGTTAAACAACAGACATGTTTACATCAATGATGCTTCACTATCCAATTGATTTAGCTGTAAGGCAGGGCTTTATTCAGCTAACTAGCCCTCCTTCCAGTGGTCTCTGTTGGTACCAAACACATTTTCAGGGAATTCACTGGGTTTGTTGAGGTTTTTTTTTTGCTGTACAGCTGTTGCTGTAAGTTCTAGTCTTGTACTTGTAGTATGCTTACAATATTGAAAAAACATGTTGTGCAAATTCATAAATACAAGGCCAAATTCTTCTTTGAAATCCTTGTGCTGTTTGCCAGATAATGAACTCACTATCTTCTGTAATGGGGTAAATGACCAGAAATGGAGGGAAGCCCTGCTGCTTAGAAACTACCACCCACCACAGCTGGTTCAAAATCAAAGGGCTAATCAAAGTAGCAAACAATCATTTGTCACTCGCCATTATTCTTCATAGTGAATGCTAATGCATTAAACCTTTACTTTTTCTCTCTCTCTCTCTGTCTCACTGTGTTATTTTACTTCCGGAGAGCGCTAATGTTGTTTGTTGCTGCACACAGCACATGTCTATTAATATTATGGGCCTGGCTTATTTTCTGGCGTATTAGTTTCATTTCAATTATAATTACTGCAGACCATCATTCCCCAGTGGCACAGCCCAACGAAACAGTCGGAAACATTAGCTTGGCACTGTCACTCATTCCCTCTTTCTTTTGGTCCAGCCCAAGCAGAACGACGCCTAGCCACCTTCCCTTGCTCTCCTCTTTACTCTCTCACATATTCGTGCTTTCCCTCATTTGGACAGCAATGCATCAAAAACAACACAACTGATTTATAGGAATGGATGCAATAATAACTCTTTCTGCTTGTGTTCTCTGACATAAAACTCTCTTTTGCCTCCTTGCTTTTCTTCACTGATCTTGTCGTGCTTACTGTGGGGTGGGGTGAGAAAGTCTGACACTCAGTATCGACCCAGCCATCCTTTAGGGCTGGACAATTTCCAAGGTGGTCATGGCAAAATCTCTCTTGCCAACACAGAAAAACAAAAAGAAAGTTATGTGTTATGGGAACATCAGTTCTACAAGTAGCCTTCAAGAACTGTAATAAGAGGAGGAGCAAGTGATCAAGTGAATTGAGACAAATTAAGACCTGAAATGACCACAACCTCTTACAAATGGCGGACTTTCAACCACCAGAGCAGGATTTGTGTCCCTAAATTGACAGAAACTGCAGCCTTTTTTTTTACAACCGCAAACCTTACATGTTTGCATAATGATGTGTGTGCTATTGTTTTTTAACACTCTGGTTTCATGTAATTTTCACACATTGCGTGCCATCAACATGGAATTCATTGTTGAGAAGTCATGTCATTTCATGTCATTTTGTGAGATCAGGTTGCTTTGATGAGTTTATCAATATACATATTGGCTATTACGGGTATAGATGTAAGATTTAAGAGGAAGAAGGGAGGGAAAAGCTAGTTAACAAAGTTAATGAAGTCCCTGTTTCCTGTTATAGACCCACAGGACAGGCAGCAACTGCTCCCTGAAACTTTTTCAGAGAAGCAGACAGATCACCTCAGCACTATGGGAGCAGAGTCAAACCAGTATGTTAATGGCCTCCACATTGAGCAGCATATAGGTCTGCCTACTCACCAGGGCACTTCATGCTGCTCTCCCTGACAGGATCCCTTTTATGTGGCTGTTAAAAAGCAAAGACATTCCAAAACTTTTTTCAACTGCAGGTGTATAAGAAGTACCTGCAGTATTCACACTTTTTACCCCGGGAGCTCCTGAAAGCCATTGTACAAGTGTCACTTTTATAACATATGTGCCACATTACAGCTCGTACGCAGTCGCTCTTGTTTGACATGATAATTAGAGCTGTTAAAGGGCTTCGGTGATAGGTACCACTGTTTTGGAGCTGTTTAAAGAAGAAGAATGTAGAGATCTGGCCCTAATTTAAATAGCAATTAGGAGAAAAGAACCAAATGTATAATTTAGTTTTGCATTTGGATTTTGCCATTTGGATTTTTAAACACACCGGCACATATGGAAGGGCAATTTTTAGATTCTGTTATATGTCTAACTCTCTTGGTGCTAGATTGCAGCAGTCAAGTATTTTATTCACACTGCAGCCTTTTCTACTAAAAATACTTCAGGCCTTGTCTTCCTGAATTTCTTCAGTTCATCGAGAAAGACTTCACACTTCTCTGTGCAGCAGACTTTACGTATTCAACTTCCTGTTTTCCATCTATAGATTTCCTCCCTGCTTGCTGTTGATGTTATTGAGCATGCATGTGAAAACAGGAGGTGCACTGGTGATTATATTTTTATGGAAGAAGAATAAAGACGTTTGATCAAAAAAAGAAGTGTCAGTTCAAAGGGGCTCTTTGAACATCCAGGTTTGGTGAGTTCAAAGTTGATGCTGACCATGGAGCACTGGCTCTGGTCCCTCTGAAGTTCTGAAGAGATGTGTACAGTTTTAGATGTGCCTGCTTTGTATCATCAGTTTCACCTTTATCAGTGAAAACACAAACTCTGCAGATAAACTTTTATTTTTAGGTAGATTAACTGATTTATTACATGATGTTATGTCTTGAATACTTGACATGCACCCACCTTGGACTAACACATTTTGTATTAGCTTTAAAATTTTAAATATTAGCAGGAGTCAGTGAATCCAGTTGTGAGTATATATACAGGAATGCATGCTTGACCTATCCTATAAATAATTTCTGATCACTATATTGTTTCTCATTGTTCTTTTTTCCCAATTAATGCAGTGAAACTGCTTTTTTTTCAACAAGATCTCCAACCTTAGTGACATAATAGGTTGTGTGTTCAGCATTCTAAAAATGACCCACACGTCATTATACATAAACATAAGGTTTTGCTGTTGTAAAAAAAAATGGCTGAGGTTTCGTTGACTTCAGGCTAAAACACCTATTATCTAAGTTTAGGGTAAAATATTTACTATTTAGCTGTTAAAACTTAAGAGATGCATGTTAGAAGTGAGTAAGTTATGAGGACGGCATGACTACTGGAAGTGACAAAGTAAACATGTGATAGACATTTTCTCATGTGATTCACTTATCTCATTGATAAGTGATGTTTGAATCACATTGTTCTCCTGCTTGAAAACCCAGGGTCTGTTTAACCCTTCCACCACCCAATTCTCCCTCTGAAGTGCAACTTCTGTGCTGTGGACTCCGCCTCACTGTCATTCATAAAAATATAATTACTATTGATGATAGAGGGCGGGGAAGTCTCAAACATATATATGGGTCGTTTTGAGCTGCTTGGGTCGTTTCAATGGAAGAACAGTCTGCTTTTTTGCTGTCTGCCCATCAGATCTTTTGGAACCAGCAGAAACAAATACCTTTCGTTGTTTGCTGGCTGGTGTTGCTCTGAACCCCACTGAGAGCCAGAGCCTTATGTTTGCAAAGTTGATTGATGGTGTTGGCATATTATTGTGAAAGTCTGTTGTGAAACGGATGTTTAATAACCCAGCACAACTAATGATGTTGAACACGTACAGTATTATTATGCTTCAGCAACTTCAATTTTCAGTGTGTTTTTCAGTATGTGTGTGTGTGTGTGTTTGTACCTGTGGGAATGATTATGTGCATGTGTGTGTATTCGGTAATGTAATGATTTTAGACCTTAAATGGAAAATGTCTGTTTTGTTTCTGGTCATTTTGGAACAACAGAAACAGAAGACCACACTTGGAAAGGGTAGGCTGACAATCCACTGTTTGCAATATAGGAATGTATGTATGTTCATGTGTGTGTGTGTTGTGTGTTTCCATGTATACATTAGAAACCCCATTTAATTTCCATCTGTTGAAATAGCCAATTTTTTTTATACATAATGTTGTCGATTGACAGTGACAGTATACTTTGTCAGTGTGCTTCCTGGAATACGATGTCAAATATTAGGTTGGAAAGATACTCAAACGTATAAAACCATAACAAAAACAACTGTCTGCAATGATGAAATGGAGACTACCTCTTCAACCCTTGCTTAGTCTTTGAATACCAAACCAATCACGTTTAATGTTGTTGCCGTGATATTTATTTAAGCACTTAAGGGGCAGGGGAAGGATAAATGGCACTTGCACAGACCAAAGTTATTGGGTAGTATGTCTTTTCCAATGCTATTAGGACTTAATGTAGCGCTATTCAGCAGGAGGAGGCAGGGAATGAAAAGCGGTTGATGGAAAGAGTGGAGGATAATGGAGGGGAAGAGGGAGAGAAAATATGACTATTGAGCAGCAGTGAAAACAACAACAAAAAAACAGCTATAGAGAGATCGATATAGGATTTAATATTTCCTATTTTGTTAAAGCCAACCAACAACCCCGGCATTAAATGTTTACTGTGCGCTGTATTACACATACATACTTGTATCTTGTTGGCTTGGTCTTTGTCATTAACAGACAAATGGAAAGGGAGAATTTGAACTACAGCTAATGGGGAATCATCCATTACTTGTCACTGAAGCAGCTACAGAATTATAAGTGCAATATGTGGCTGGCTAATGAGGCAGCCACAACATGTATGTGTCATATGACTACACAGCAAACCTAAAAAAGAAACAATGTTTTGGCTCTTTTAATCTCTTATTACCATTACCATGATCATTCCAAAAACCATTTACATAAACAGGAACATTGCTAATGCTTTCTTGTTGGTGCTACTAACACGATCACAATGATTAAGCAAGATTTCTCAGTTGTCATCTCCACTAGGCTCAGCTGCATCACTGCAAACAGGATTCACAGTGTGATAGACACATCAAAAAAAAGAACTGGTGGGCGTCATTCTGGACTTCTCTATTGATTTGCTGAGGGGATTCCGCCTGCATTCAAAACCTCTTATCTTAAATCCGGGGACACTCCACACTGTTATGCTTGAATCTGACTCCATGTCAGCAAGATAACCCCCGTGGCGCCAGGTGAAACCCAAGCGCTGGTCAGCTTACCGGCTGACTCCAGATCAACAGATAACCTTTGATGCCAGGTTGAAACCCTAGCACCGCTTGCCTCTAGGCCTCTGGCCCCGCCGCAGTGACCACACTTGAGAACTGTGGCTTGCCTGAGGCCTCATGCACATGCATTATTCAGCACAGACATCAAGGTGTAGCTAAGCCAAGGCCCCTGCACCTTATGGCTCATATTACACAGCGGCCATAGGGAGGGTCTGCCACACTGTCTTTGCCCTCAGGACTCAACTTTTAATGGAGAGCAGGCAGTGAACTCTTCTTATTTCTCCTTTATTACAACTGCAGAGTGGCAGGCACAGGAGGCAGGGATCTTGGGGATATGATTTAAGGTTAGCAGAGGCTAATATTAAAGCAAAGTAGTCTTTGAATACCCTGAGGGACAAATTCAGAAAGAATGGGTGGCGGCCACTGATGGCACCATCAGTTGCACATCATTTGCAACAGCTGTCTGTCCTGTTTTAAGGACTAATCACCAAAATGTATTGGGCTAATGACATTATGGTACAATCACACCCATAAAGTTTTGCTACTGAGGACAATTTGCCCTCTTTTGTGCATGATTGCAATCATCCAAATGGAAAAGTTTAAAAGCTTTTCAAACGGATGTGTATCATGTACTTGATCCAACTTAATCCAAAAATAATGGAGTTTAAGTGGACTTCCCCCATAAATGCTCTCAGATACCACCAACTCTCTGAAGATGCTAATAATTTCACTCTAATTGCATGTGGCTATTAGCGCTGTTGATTCTGAATTGGACAGTTTTTGTAACAAGACTCCTTTGCATAGAAAGGGGCCAATTTAGCTAAAAAAATTGATTCACATTACCCCATTCAGGAGCACAAAAACAGTATTTGCTTGGCAGTGCAGTAAGGTACATTTCACAAATTGTGGGTGCTTTGAGAATTACACAATTTTTTTTTATCTTATTTTTGCACATTTAGCAGCTGCAAAAACTACACAATCCTTTGTTGAATTTGCACTTGAAACTAATTTTACCAATATGTGACATGTCACAGATTTAAAGAATTAATGTGCGCGCTTTTCCTTTGCAGACCTCTTCCACTTTGACTTCAGTTACCCAGAGAAGATGTTTGAGCAATCTGAATTTACTATCTGTTACCTTGAGATAATGACAGTACAAGAAGAAATACTTATTTTTTTAATTGTGAAACAAAGTGATCTTGAAGCACAAAATACTTTGTGCTTGCATTGTACTCTGCTCCATAGATGCTACTGCCAGTGGAGAAACTGGTCCCCAGCACTTGCTGTTTGACACTACATGCATTACTTTTCTCTGAATGGCTGTGTATTGATGTATCTACTGATAATGTTCTTGATTTATCATTCATATATATTATAGAATGTTTTAAAACTGTGAAAATAATCATATGTGAAAAAAAAAGCAGATAATCCTGTCAGTCTTTTTTTTTTGGATCAATTGACTAATAGTTGCAGTTCTACAGTTACACACAATCCAAATGAGCATACTGCAAGGACTCCACCTCTGCTGCACGCACACACATACATACACACACACAGGCATGACTCCAGCTGGTTTCAGACATCACCTGAATCTATTCACCTGGTCATGAACCTTGGCTGACTGCATGGCACTTACCTCAATATCCCTGATCACTAATGAGTCAATATCACTGTGCCTGTGTCCATGCGCGCATGAATGTTAGTGTCCGTTTAACCCACTGTGTGTGTGTGTGTATTTGCTTATTGCTGTGTTACAATTGTGTGTGAAACACAATCCATTACCGCAACATGCCACCCCACAGCTCTCAACAAAGCATATTTTTCCTGTATTTTTACTGGAAGGTGATTTTAATGGCTTTGAAATGTATCACGAGTGTGATGTTTCCACTGAAAATCAGTTGTTTGATTATGAAATACTTCCCACTTCTACTATAGGCTTTAAGCTGATTAAGCCTATTGCTGACAGAGTAAGCGCTCTGTATTTCAGTATACCAAAGTTGTAGCTGCCTTGGAGCCTGTGGACTTACTAACTGCTCTGGGTCATGTTGGTATTTGTAAAATACTAGTGCAATGCCTGTTGTGTAACTCTCATTGCCAGAGGGGGAAGACAAAAGTTCTGCACTGCAGGTTTAAAAGGTGCCAACAATCTTTTAAACAAAAAGTAAAGTTTTTAACGTTTTCCTAGATTGATACTATTTTTTCAAACTGAAATGGTTGTTTCAAATGTACTTTCTGTTTGGTATGAAAATCTGATCCTTCACTTATTACAGAGACTTTCAAGTTCATACGCAAGAACACTTTACATTTTGTGCTTCTCAGTAGGTTTTTAATCCAACCAAGCAAGGCCACACCTGTTACAACAAATCAACTAAGTGAAGACAGTTCATGTGATTGAATGAGTGGAGTCAGGTGTGCTCCTGCTCAGTTAGAAGGAAACCTGCAGTCACACCTGCTCTTGCATGGATCAGTTTGACACACCTGGCCTAGATTATTCCCATGTTGGAGGAAAGTTCTGGCATCCAAGACTAAAGATTTGTCTGCCATGTATAAGTCGTTAAGACTAATGAACACGTTGAGAAATATTTTTCTACTTGTATGATGGGACAAAAATACACTGGATAAACGACACAGTCATCATTAAACTAATTGTGACAGACTGCTTTGCACTGTAATGATGAGACTTTTATTTAGACTGAAATGGAGGCCTAAAAGGCAGGGAAACTAATTATACAATGTCAAAAATGATGGCATGTTTTGGAAAGTCATCAGTGGTAATATACATTGCTGAGTAAATGGGCTGCGATTTGGTCATGGAAATTCAGTTATGGTTATTTGTAACTGTTTCAGTTATAAGTGTTTCACAAGGCTACACACACTGACAAAATGAGAAATAGCATAATCAGAACTTAATTAGAACTATTTTGTTCACGGTGTGAAAAAAATGTGCAGGAATTCGTCTTGTTGATAATGGTACATAAATGGGAAAGCGCAGTTAGAGATCTATCAGCTGACTCATGCTGCGCAGTATATAGAACAGGAATGAGAGGACTTTATATAGATACTTTTTATGATGGTTTGATCACATCATTTCTATTTCTCTTGTCATCACAGTTGACCTGACCACCACTGCTGAGTCGAGTATCAGAGCCCACATTAGCTGGCTATAGGTTACACCTTGATGCCTTTTCCCCATGCATTATTCTGTCAGTGTAAGCTAGGCCGTGCCTGTCTTTTGTGTCCTTACTGTATAAAGTACGTCAGCTTGTCTCAAATAACACCATCTCCTTAATTGCTTCACTGTCCCTCCCCTCCTTCACACTAATACACCCATGCTTTGAAGTTTTTTTTCTGGTGTTGTTTGACACTTCAAACCAGGTCAATCTGGAGGGCTCAGGAGAGGCAAACAAGCCATCGGTTGAAAGGAGAAAATATTAATTAATAGAATTTCCTTCTGAAATTTTGACAATTTCGAAACAGTTGTACATCAAATATGACAACATTCATAGATGCAAAATGGCTGTTTGCTAATAAGGACTACATGTTTTGGTGTGGGTATTGCATACACCCCTCTACCCAGCAACATTTCTAGCTCTCCTGTGGAACCGCAGGGTGCTCCCAGGCCAGACAAGATATAAAATCTCTCCAGCCTGCTCTGGGTCTACATCAGAGCCTTTTTATAGGTTACTGTGCCTGGAAAACCTTTAAAAGGAATTGCCAAGGAGGCATGCTGATCAAATGCCCAAACCTTTCAATGTGAGGGGGTGGTGGCTATACAACGATCCTTAAAGCCTGTTTCAAGCTCCTTGCGGTTAGTACGGTTGTTGCGGATGGCAATGTGCAATCGTGACTTGGACTGAACTCAGCGCCGCGCTGTACCAAGATTTCGTAATAATGTGAACAGGGTCGCATAGACAATGTTGTAATGATTGGCTAGCTACAGGACCCGGAAGCACATTTACACCCATTCAAGCTAGTCTACAACAGACAAGACTACAGAAGAGAAGAGGTCCATTCTTGGAACCACTTTGACTGCAAGAAGTATGAATGTCAACAACACCCAAGACAAAGTGGTTACAGGCAGGCAAGGATTGGGACCTGACCTCTGACTTTGCAGAGGTCAACAGTGACAGTCATGACATAAACATTAACAAGAGTCAAAGTAAAACCTCTACGTCGTTTTATCAGAAACCTTGTCAATTCTACTCAGTGTTGGATGTTTGCCTATTTCCAAGGCCCCATCGGACTCCTGTTCTCTCAGAGAGTGGTCACGCAACACAAGTCCTGTCAAAGAACCGTCTTCTAGAATCTGAAGAAAAAAGTAGAGAAAAAGCTGTTTAAGGCTTGTCTCCCCCCTGTGGTCCCTGTAGATGTCAAGAGGAGAGAGATGAGAAAGATATCCTCTAATCTTCACAGAGGTGAGAACAACGAAGGCAGAGAGGGGAAAGGATTGAGAAAAGAGTGAGAAAGGTCATATTTTTTTTATTGAAGCAAAGAAAGGAAAGGAGTGGTTAGAAGGTTATCTGAAGTGCACCAAGACAGGAAGAATGATATGAGGAGTAAAGATAGGAGGAAGAAATGGATCCAATAAGGTTTACTGAGACGGGGTTTGGTAATGAGAGAAGGTGAAGGGGAAGAACACAAGATATTCAGAAAACCCATGATACTGTGAGCATGAGGAACGCTGGTCAGAGTGAAACTCCACTCCAGCCCCTCTCCTCTGTATTCCCACTTCCCTCTGTTGTTTCTCCTCCTCCTCCCCCACTAACCAGCCTAATGAGGGTGATGGCTACAGTTTCTCTAAATTGCCCCCAACCAACCTCCCTGCCCAACTGCACTGTGTCTCACCGTTACACAAGGCTGCCTTTCCCCATTCATTTTTAATCCTATGCTCCCCCTCTTTTCCTCTCCTCTTGTCTTCACTCAACCTAGCCCCTCTACTTCCCCTCTCATCTCCCTGCTATTATTTTGCCTCTTCTTTCCCTTCTCCCCTTCCCCTTATTTTGCTCTCTTCCTTTGCTGTCCCTTTCAGTCCTCTGACTCTGCTTTATTCCCCATTGTGCCTTCATCACCATGGTTAATCATATCAGCCCTGCCTGGCTCTGGGGATAATTATTTTTCCCGGATAACACCAGAAACAAAGCAAAGGGAAATGCCTCTTAGCCTTCTGTTTCCTACGTAGTACTTGGCATTTAGATTTATTTTTCTTGAAAATATGTCAAGTTCACTCTGGGAATTTTGACTTGGGTTGATTATTATTCGGTAACTGATGTATGGTGCAATTTACTTATCTAGTATATTTCCATTCGGACTCAAAGCCTGATTTTCATGACTCGTGACTTCACCCAGACTCGCACTTAGATGACTCAGATTTGAAGCCTGTCTTTTTTTTTAGGCCTGTGACTCAACATGGACTTGGCAACTTGGTGCTCTGATGACTGGGACTTGAACACTGGTGACTCAGGACCTGGACTTAGATTCAGAGTCAGGTATTGATGACTTGCCTCGGAGTTGACATGGGCTCCTCTTTGGTGACCCTGACTTGGACTCGGACTCCCACTGTGTTGACTTGAACTCTGACTTGAACACTGGTGAGACTTGGACTCAGTATCAAACTTTGACTGAACTCTGGCTCTTCTTTGGTGACTCTGACTCAGACTCAAACACTGGGGGCTCAAGCTTGACTTGGACTTGAGAATTGGTGACTTGGCTGCAACACTGTGGTATTATTTATAACTTTAAGATGCAATTTTTGCCATACATGCATACATACTATATATATATAAAGATGGTTTAAAGATGGCTAAAGAAAAATGAAAGAGAGAGAGACAGAGAGAGGAAGAATAAAGAGAGGACTGATCTGGGTTCTACTGCTCTTCCATCCCATAATGGCTGGGCACTTCTGTCACTGTGACAACCTCACCAGTCTGCGGGATGTAGATAATGGTCGTCTCAGAGACAGGTCCTTTAAATCATTTCCAGCATTACGAGTTCAAGCCTAGTAGCTATTAATCAGGCTGCCTGGCTGCTGATTGGTTAGAAAACCAACAAACAAAGCCTTCTGGGAAACGAAGTTTAAGTGAGAAAGGTAAAGAACATTAAGAGATTAGAGATTAAAGACATGATAGCTGGCATATAACACAACATAAAGAAAGATCTGGAGGTGGAGTCACATTCATACTTCTGCTTCTTTATTTTTCTTTGCTATCATGTCGAATGGACTGCTGACATTTTGTTCTGCAGGTCTGATAAATGGGCTATTGGTTGGCATCTGTTGATACACGGCAAAGTTGAGCCACCTTTTGAATACAACATCAGCACTGATGCTTACCCTCCGTGTCCCTCTGAGAGCTGTCACAACCCTGCTATGATGAATGAACCTGGACGGACTATCTGATCCATCGTCCATAGAGCCAGTCAGACAAACCACACAGGGAAAGTGGGCCAGGAGCAGCTGGCAAAGGTCTGTTTGCTGAATAGATGAAGCCGGAAACAAGCCGGTATCTCCACATGATGTAATATAAAAGCAAAGCCCCTCATGTTTTATTATCTGCACCAAGCAAACAGTGTATCACCAGCAAGCTTTACTGAGCCAGTTACATCATGTGAGAAGTTTTGTTATCTTTTGAAATTAAATGTTTAGTGCTATGATGGATGTAGAACTTCTTATCTTAGGTTCTGCAAACACAATAAATCCGTCCATCCCCTTGGTACCTGCTGTAGTGTAAAGAAAATGAAATATTATTCCTGGCTGCAAAAAGGATTTTAGTTTACGGTCTGCTCAGAAGATGTAATAGGTTGCTGTTTTACCTTGTGGGTTTACGGCACATGTATGTGCGTATGTAGTCCTGTTGACTAATGAACTTCCTGGCAAAAGACATCATATTTTAGCACTAAGGTGACTGTTTAACTGTTACCTGTCAATACGAATTTTCAAACATTAACACTCAGTAACCAGTTAACTGTAGTCAGGTGCCAATCTGGTAATTTCTTGCACGGATGGAAATTGAGGCTCTGCATAGGTCTGGCTTCACAGCATGTCAACCTGCTATGTCGGAATAAAAAACAGTAGACCAGCTGCCCGCTGTACTGAAGTCTGACCTGCTGAATGTATTTTAGGGCTGAAAATGTGACTACAAGATTCATTCATTCATTTTAATCTTGTCGGTTAGCCGTTAATGATTGGTTGATAAGGCTGTCGGTTAAAAAAAAATCCCATCCCTAATCAGCACACTTTTGAATTTGAGGGCAGGCAACAAAAAGCAGATTCTGAGGCAACGGCCACTGTTTACGTATGTTCCAATTAAACAAATCAGGACCTCATAAAACTCTGTCCTAAGTCTGGAGTAGCGGAGTCAACACTAAGTAAAAGTATTGCATTAAATATGTCTTGAGTTGGTATTGCTGAGCATGTTTAATTGTGTTTCGCCAGACCTTTGGGAATGATTTATGTAAAAAAAAGTAGCTAAAGTTACCTAGCTAGTAGCCTTAAGCCAGTGGTGCATCCATGTAGTCAAGAGTCCTCTCTCTCTCTCTCTCTCTCTCTCTCGCTCTCTCTCTCGCTCTCGCTCTCTCTCTCAGTGAAGTGTTCCAGTGCACCCCTCAGCCTCAGTAATTAGGCCTTTCTGTCCTATAGCTGCTGCAACACACACACTTCACTTTAAAAGGAGAACCCTTTAACCCCTCCCTGTCTCCCTTCTTCATTCATAGATACAAATACAAATAATCAAAACAATTACAAGATAGTGGTTTCATAACACAATTTTAATTATGAGTTATTTGAACCATAATTCAGAATGTATTAATTTTAAGTTATTGAAGTGTCACTTTCAATATGTCATGATCTCATCTTTGCTTGAGTATTTCTTCTGATCTTTATAGATTTGCTGGCCTGGTCATTATGTTTTTTTCTTACTTCAGTTCTTTCATGCTTGATGATCTAAAGTGCCATTTATTTCAGTTGCAAACTAATTTACACAAGCTGAGATAGGAGATATTAAATAATAAATCCCTGCAAGGCAATTTTGCACATTGGTTGTCTGAAATGGCAATTGAAAGAAACTGTTTGAACTTGGTAGCCTGCAATGCCCCATCCTCCCTGTTGTCATCTATCTCTTTAATTGTAGGCTGAAAGAAAGGGCATGTGATGCGGCTTTGGTTTAAAATCAGATCTCCTTAAGCAATTCTTTTCTGATTTTATTTCTCCCCAGTTGTTTTATTCTCTTTGAAAATCATCAATCACTTTATTCAGAAACAATGATTCTGCTTCCCTGCATTTCAAGTAAATAAAGCATTAGTTTAATTAAAATAAAATATCTCCCTCATAGGACATTAGCTCCATTAAGGAAAATGTTGTGACTGTTTCTCTAGTGTCTAATAAAGACCAAAGCTAATGTTGCTCTGATTTTATGGATAATATTTTACTCAACAAGAACTAATCCACACTCACCTACTCACCTACTCACCTGTTAGTTACACAGTGTCACTAGGTCATCCCTTAATCTAATTGAATTGGGCTTTAACGTAACACGCACGCACGCACGCACACACACAAACACACACACACACACACACAGAAAGGGGGGGGATACACACTCACATGGGTCTAGAAAAATTATACACACTGTGGCTACATGTCACTGAGCCCCAGTCTGGAGTGATGGTGTTTATTCTGTCTCACACACATCATCACACACACCTCATTTAAAAAGAACACACTGCCACTTTGACAGATTATTCCATCCATGTCCATTCTGCGCCATGGCAGCCAGTGCTGCCTGGCTCTTACAAACCAGTGCACTTGGTGCTTGAGCAGTAGTGCAGCATGCATGTTCTGTAACATAGGGCTGCCACTGACAACTGTTTCTCTATTCTTTAGTTGAAACATTTATTTCATTTTGACAAGCTGTATGACATCATATAATGCAACACAAAACACAATTTAAACAGGGTACCATATTAAAGCGAGGGTTAAACCTGGCAATATGATAAAAGAAAATTAACATAAAGATAAAAAATAATGCATTTCATATTAAATGTTCTTGATCTAATCTAAAACAATGTAGCTGCATCTTCATTCCTCAAACATACAAAGAAGAATTTAACACGTCAGTCATTTATTGGTGCTTTTTTTGCTGTCTTTGTAATTTGTAACTCTACTAATTCTGTTCTGTAGTTGGTAAGGTTTGGTTTGGTTTGTTGCTTTTACTGTAGTTAAAGATGTAATTGATTTGATGTCATTCAGCAGTGCAGTAAGAAAATCAGCCTACAGTATTTTTTTCCCTTACACATCAGTGTTGTTTATCCTGGACTGCTGATTCTTTAATATCAGAGTTTTATTTGTGTCTGTAAGTTGGTGTTGTAAATTGTATCTTTACTTTCTACAATGCGAGCTTAAAAATTACTGTGAAACTTCCATCTTCAGCTGTACAGACCCAAGGCATTAAACCGTCAGTAAAAAGATATGGACCATTCTCATCTGAGTCTGTGATGAAGCAAATGTTCCAACAAGAGTCATAAAATCTATCCCTGGCTAAAAGTTTTTGAGGATACTCTATGACAAACTTTTCACAGTTTGCCATAAATTCTCAGCAAAATGAAACGTTGTCGTACTTCAGAGCACTTTTTATTTGTGTACGCCTCGCAGTGTGCAGCAAACACATCGCTGCTACTGAAGCAGATCTTGACAACCCATCAAAGGAGTTATTTAACTGCAGCACTAAAAAAAAAAATTGCTGGCCAGCATTATCTTTCCATGTCCACTCTGTGCTGCCAAACAGAAGCTTGAGCAGCAAGCTCGTAAAGATAATAACAGCTGATTGTGCTGATAAGATATTTTAATATCGAAGCAACACAGTTGAATGGATGCAAGTGATTGTGGAAAATATCATTTTGCTTCTGTCTGATGGAAAAGTGTTCCGTCAACACAGCTTGTGTTTAGAGTATGTAAGGAATAGACAAAAAGTAATCTTTATAATTTGATTATAGAAGAGAGGTGACTATCTAATCAAATTATATTTGAGCTGTTATCAGTATGAAGGAAAAACACATTAGATGTTAAGACTGACCCTAATATCATTTACCACAGACTAATGGGTTGCATCGGCAATAGAAGATGATAATCGTACCATTCAATTTACTGTGCATACAGTGGACAGAGTAACTCAATGAGCGCATATTTTATAGTCTGGATGCACAAAAGAATGAATGAAACATGCAGTACAGAACTCCCCAAATACCCAAATCGAAAGTTATCAGTTACCATAAGAATGGGCCTGCTTCACCTGCTGGTAGGCCAGTAGGTTGTTATTATCCCATTGTTGGTAGTTGTATTAACGTGTGTTGTTTAATTGCGACATTTACTGGCTGTAGTAATTATGAATGAGAGTAGGAAACTAAAGGGGAACCAAGTAGGCGCAGCATGAAGACCTTAAAGTTGCTCGTAGGGTGGGTGAGGTTGGAGTGTCAAACATACCAGGACTTTCATCCAGGAGACCAGGGTTTGCATCCCATGTCAAAACCATAGACTGCATATATGTAGTGAATGTAGTCACCATATCGTCACCCATTGGTTTGTGGACTGCCTGTTTGAAGCATCGAGTTGGCATGTGTCACCTGTTTTAAGCAATCTATGTATCAATGTAATGTCCAGTGCTTGCAATGTCATTATAATACGTTTAACTTCTGGCATTTACATGCATTTATTTTACTTTTTAAACCAGAAAGTATTTTGCCCTAACCTTAAATGGAAGTAGTTGGTGGAGTAGTTAAGGAAGTATGGAAACTGCAGGCTTTTAAGTTTGCAATAATTTTGTGTTTTTAGCGTGTGGCCATTGAGTGGGCTGATAACGACCTTCTCAACCTGCCAGCAGGTGGAGCAGGCCCCCAATCACCTATTGTTTGGGTCTGATTACTGCTAATAGCGGTTTGAAACAGCTGTGTTTGTTTAATTACTGTTACTTGCATTGTAAATGTATGACTTACATATTCAATCACTTTCAATCCAAAGTTTTCTGGAATTTAAAAAAATTCCCTCAAGACTTGAGAAAATTTTCAGTATATATTCATGAGACTGGTCTTCATGACATTTTTCAGCTACTACAGTTGACAGGAGAGGCAACCTCATTTCCTACAGGCTCCTAGATTTTCATGGAACTGGTGACTCTGTCTGTCTGTATGTGTGTCTGTGTGTGTGTGTGTGCCCTGCCCTCCTGAGTTTCCAGCTGATGAAAGCACGTCTTGCGGCGTGCTAATCCAACTCTCATGCTCTTCCTCTGCGAAAAGCAGGCTTCAGGGAGCAGAGGAGGAACACTCTATCGATCCTCCCTGCCTGTCGAACCATGTGAGGGGTCGGCCATGTCACACCTCAAGACGACTGGAGCATACATAATCGCACTTGCACACAGGCATACGTGAGTAGCGCATATGAAAGTGAATGAGAACCACGTACCTCCACACACAACCATTCCCCCATACACGCTTCATTACACCCTCATTCCTTAATGCAGCCGACCAAAAATGATCAGTCGGTGTGATAGGTCAAGCCAGGAATTGAGCCTTTAATTAAGACTTTCTACAGCCTTTGGTCCTGCACTTTAATCTTCTGCATCTCATTACATTAGCAGTGAATAAACACCCATGCCAAGGATGTGACTTTTCTCACAATTCTGAATTAGTTGAAGCTGACATTAATTACTATTTTATAAACATTTTTTATCTGGGGCTGTGTTTAATGGGCATCACCCTCCTCAGCTCTACACTGTAAAAAAGGAAGATTTACTGTAATATTTTACTTGTTTTTTCATGTTTTTTCTACATTA
Source organism: Serranus cabrilla (assembly GCA_903364295.1). Classification (NCBI taxonomy): domain Eukaryota; kingdom Metazoa; phylum Chordata; class Actinopteri; order Perciformes; family Serranidae; genus Serranus; species Serranus cabrilla. The sequence continues at coordinate 1,370,966 of CAFUXE010000016.1, read as the reverse complement.
TGTACAAATGCCAAAAATGAAAATTAAAAATATATATAATATTGGGACATTTGGGGATTTTTTTTTTTTTTTTACAGGATTTTTCAATTTATTAATTGTCTTCAATGTTAAATTACAGTGAATTCTATGTAAAAATGCAAAAAATTATCACAATGCTTAATTAAGGCAACTTTTTATAATATTTAGAGTAAAGCTTAAATTGAATTTGTATAGAAATTACCTGTAAAATAACAGTAAAAGATTGTCTACTGTTTTTTTTTCTTTTTTTACAGTGTAGAACCTCTAATAAAACACTTCCTCACCTATTTCCTCCCCCTTGCCATATTGGCAGACTACTATCTGCCAACAGAGAAGACAAAGGAGCATAAGATCTTAAATCTGTCCCATATTCATAACCCACAACAGAAAGTACAGCACACACATAGAGTACACAATGTGTAATTGACCTTGGCTTAGCCTGGTGTGGTCTGGTTAAGCAGTGTATGTTATGTTGAGGCACCATGGTGACATGGTGGTAATGACGTTAGGCCAAGGGCACCTGAGGCCCTGTGTGCCCTGGGGACTGTGTTTAGATGTGATTAGTGTGTGCATGGTGAAACACACACTTGCACAGATATTGCCTATATAAGAGATGGAGTGTTTGTATATAATCACTTCTATTCACAGAAAATGCTGATAGCAGCCCTGGCAGAAATGCTAACACTGTTTGAAAAAGCATAGGTCACAATGGAGCAAACACATGTACCTGGATGTTTTGTCTGCGAGTGTCCGGGCACATTTGTGCGTAAAGCCACTGTCAGCCCTCCAGGCTGTGTAGAGCCTACAATTATCCATCTGTGGCAGATCGTCAGCCAGCATCTGCCAATGGCAGGCCGGGCTATAATTAGGAAGGCCATTAACACTCCTCCATTATTCAATTGATTTGAATTTATGCCCCTTTTATGTGCTCTCTCCCTCTCCCTCTCTCTTTCTGTCTGTTGCGCTCTAGCCTCATCTTTCTTGCTCACTTTCTTTCTTATTTGCATGTTGAATACACAACTTTTCCAATGTCTTCTCAAGTATTCTTTGACTATAAATAAGACTCCCTGAACTTCTTCATGCTGTCCCTCCTCCTTTTCGTCTGTTTACCTTTTCCTGTTCTTGTATTTCTGCCTCTCCCTGACTCTTAACCTCCTTTCTATAGCCTTCTCTCTCACTTTTATTTTCCACAATTTCATCCTTTTCCGCTTGTTTTTTCCCCCGATTTCTACCTCTTCTCTATCTCCTTACTCTCTCCTCTCTGTCACCTCACTCTCCTTCCTTTTGTCACCGTTGGCACTCTTTTCGACCCTTTTGCTTCATATTTACTCGCCCCCATCTCCCGGCTTTTCACGTTCTGTTCATCCTCCACCGTTTCTTCTGACTTCCCTCTCCTAATGCAAACCCAGACTGTTTGCAATTAGCTCGTTATTTTGCCTGGAATGATCCATTTATTGACTGAATGCCATGTGTGCGTGCAGGCCTCCAGGCCACCAGTTTAATTGATGATAATGGATGCTGTGATGTTGTAAATGAAGCAACAAGCAGCTCATAGGCAACACAGTATTGCACTCTCCCGCTGTTGACAGGAGGTTATCCATCTGCCTTCTCACTCGCTCTCCCTCTTCCTCTCAATTCCTTTTCTTTATTTGTGGCTGATTCAATACCTACACTATTATCTCTCAATTCAACACTTACATTCTGCCCATTGGTTACAGGGCCATAATTATTTCTACATTGATTAGTTTGCATTGTTGCCATCTTGTCCACCGTTTGAAGACTAAATTTTATTAAAACAGCACAAAATTGAACAACAGTTGCCCAACAAAACCATCAACAAATGCAACCTGAATGTTATATTTTCAAAAGGTTTTTACAGGATCATCATAAAATGAAATTAAAACACATTACAGACTCAAAACAAAAATGTTTGACATTAAGTCAAATCAGAGAAGATTGTGATGTCCCACTCCCACTCTCATAAGTCTGCTCCAGCAGAATTAGGTGAGGTGTGATTTAAGCCACTGATGGGCCTTCCACAGTGAGATTTCCCCTTTGAAGCCTGGCAGTCCTCAATCAAAGCAGCCGCTGGCAGAAAGGTCACCGCAATAGGTCAAGTCAATAGAATCAGTAGATGATGTGCCAATTCAGTGGATAATTCACTTTGCCTGCATGTCATACTGAAAGCCCAGCCCTGTTGTAATCGGGGCAGTCTTTAATTCACGGTTACAGCCATGGTAATGATGTTATCTGATGTATCTCGGAACAGAGGAAATGAGAGTGCATTGTGGACGGCGAGATAAAGGCCCATTCAGAAGGGTTTAATCTCACCGTCTTAATCAGAGCCTTTGGTGGGGCCCCGTCTGGCTTGGATGTGTCCTGAACAGACTCACAGCTGTAGTTGTTGGTCAGTACAGGCTGGACTAACACGGTAGTCCTGTTTTATATAGTTGCATCTTGATGATGAGTCAGATACTGGATTTTGATTGTTCATTGTAAAAATCCCCTTGTAAAACCAATGTTACAAGCTGTATCTGCAGGCATGGATCAGAGATTATCGAGCACAGATTCTGTAGCCATGTGAGGCTGTATAGACCTAATTACTTATCAGCATTTAGTATATTATCTCATAGATAAGATGTCTAGCTCTCCAGCTATAAGGAACTTTTAACTGGTTATTTAACACTCTCAATTTAATATTAATGATTCTATATGACTGTTAGTGACAGTATTGGCTATTTCTTAATGCCTGTCTCGGTGCCACCAAGTCAGATTCTGTTGAACTCATGTGAAATCCTGCTGGTTCTCCAGAAACTTCTTTAGTTCAGACACCAGCGTACAGCCTGTTGTGGACTGACCCAAATTCAGTTTTGCTTCCACCTTCGACCTGCAGTTGGAGCTCCGGTGGGAGGTGGAGAGCCAACACTGACGCCAAGCTGCTGGAAGATCATGCTGTTTTCTTGGCCCACTGGAGGGAAGGGACATGGGGAAGAACCAGAACCAGGATTAAGCGAGTCTTTCAAATACTGCTGCAGTAAAAAAAAGAGAGCTTTTTGAACTGCAGTCTGGTGCTCAAAGAAACACTTATCATTATTGCTGCTTTAATGTGATTATCATAAAGGCAGCCCTACAGGTTGTTGAAATATTCCATTTTAATTGCACAAAAAAAGCAGTTTTTAATGGAATTTCAAGACTTAATCAGACATTTATTTGAAGAAAAGTTTTCTTACCTACACCAGAAACCATCTTCACTCATTCCAGAGGGTTGTAACTCTTCAGTTTGGCATCACTGGTTGAAGGCAGCCTGTGGAGTGGACATGTAGTAGCACTATTTCCGTTTTCCACCGGGGCCGGTTTCTGGCCGGTGTCCAATTGCGAACCGATTCTTTGGTTTTCTACCACCGAAGAGCCGGCGCCCGGCTGGGAAAACTGGTTCCACATCGGCACCAACTCTTTGCTGGTCTTGAACCGCGAACCGCTTAAGTCAGGGGCTGGGGTTATCGTGGCAAACACGGCAAAACAAAAACGTGTGTTATTCATTTTATTTGTTATGTTTTAATGCAATGTTATTGATACGGTTAGCATTAATGGTCTAGCGTTAACGGGCTAGCATTGGCTCCGGCTCCGAACCAGCCTGGCACAGGCCCCAGTGGAAAAACAGTACATGGGGGCGTTTATATGCAGTATATACAGCTGTACATAACTGCATGTTGCTTTTAAGGACTAATAATAAGTTTTGAAACAGAAAACTCCCAGTAAAAACGAAAAGGACTGAATCCTGTCAAGTCTTGGCTCGGCTGAACAGGGCTGTGTGGGCTGGGAATCAGGTCAGTCAAAGACAGATAGGAAGTGTGTATTTGTGTGATGTGTGTGTGAGCACGCATATGTGTGCTCCATCTTGTGACGATGCTGCTATATTGGTGTGCATTGGCGTGCACACGCACGTGAAACTGACTTCCTGATTGATGACATTAGGCTTGCATTTAATATGACTGCCACCAGAGCTCAATAGACGCCCTGCTTAATTAATAGGATGCATAGCCACTCCATTCATTCTTAATGCCAGCTTTCTAATAGACCTCTGGGTAATGGCTCCACAGTGCAGCCCAGAGGGCGTGGGTTTGTGTGCCAGGGGACATATATCAGCTATCAAATACAGTTGATGGCATCACAAGGCAGCAGGAGAAATGTTCTCTGACACGAAGTTTGAAAAATGTCCCTCTTGATTGTTTTTATCTCTTCTCTGCTTTCTTTTCTCAGTCTCTCTCTCACTTTCTGTGATGTCTTACAAGTTTCTATTCATTACTTTATATAGGTACAACCTCTATGGACTGTACACAGAAGTCACCAGATCGGAAGAACAAAGGCCTTCCAGTCTGTCATTCTGTCAAAGTGTCTGTCCACCTGTCTGTCAGCAGCAGCCTGCTGTGGTGTTCTTACCTTTATAATAACCCCAAACTGACACCAGGACCAGCTCTAAATCTGGCCCTGTGTAATCCATGGATCCCAAATCAATCAGCAGCAGGCAGCAGCAGACAAACATAGCAAGTGTTTTCTTAGTGAACACAGTTATAGGCATGGCATAGGTGCGTTATCAGCTTGTTATTTAACAGCCATCCTGGATCTTTACCCTGCTGTTAGACAGCCCTATTGTTTGGGACAACATTTCTCACCCGTAGAATTTCTCTACGCCACACACTTTCTTGCTCTCTAGATCAATTGTTTGTGTCAGGCCTTTTCACGGTTTATGGAAATGACAACAAATACAAGAAAATAAAAATGAGTGATTATGTCAGCAACGATGAACCGGAGTATACAGAAGAAGTTTTGTAGAGTGGAAGAAAGGGAAACTTCTGTGGAAGTTGGAGGACTGTCTGACAGAAAAATGAAGTGGTGACAATAATCTTTATTTCTTATTTTGGGGGCTAAAATACGTTTAGCTGCAGCCCCAATCCACAGCAGTACTTCACTTGGCTTCTGTGCCATCTACTGACTAAGGACGAATGCCTCATACATCCTCAATTCCAACTCTCTCTTTGATGAAAATATGGGGCAAGATTATTGGTTTCATTCATCTCCTCCACTAGTCAGATTTAAATTAAGAGATGCTTCAGTAAATAACACTTGAGGAATGTTTATAACCTATTTAATCCTCAAAGCTCATCCCATTCCTTTGGATCGTGACGAGACAAACACTCTGCAAAATCAGTTTGTTCTTTCTTCAGGTGATAACAGTGTCAGTCATTTTTGGGGTCTCACACCCCTCCCCGCTTCTCACTGTGGGCTTCTCCAGCTGTTGTGGTGTTTGCTGCACTTGTGTAAGACTTTAATAAGATCCAGAGGGAACAACAGCAAGGACTGAAACAAGGGCAGAAAATCTGATTTGTAGAAAAGTGATGGGGTGTGAATACTTTATATAGCTCCAGGAGTTGATATGAGAATGAGACACACGGAGGACACCAAAGCAGACCGTCCATGTCAGATGTGTTCTCACTTACTGAGTCTTACTAACTTAGCATCTGGTAAGCGTGACCGGTATCCCCCTAAAATACGACCTGCTGGAGCGTTTCCAAAAATATCCCCTTGCAGGAGATCAACACGTCATTATACATAAATGTAACAATCGTCAATGTAAAAATGTTATAATACTACTCTTCCCTTAGGATAGGGCAAAAAAGTTCCTGGTTAGCAATATAAAAGACAGCTGAAATGCTAAAATAAATGCATGTAAATGCCGCAAGTGAAGTGGTTACGAGGACCACGTGAATACTACTATTTTACGTAATTTAGGTGCTGTTACTTCGAAAAACAGGGTTTCAGGGTCCGCCTCGGTGTCATTCATAACAACTACGGCCATTAAAGGGCGCTACTAACATAAACATGGGGCATAAAAAGGTGTATAAATGACACACAAGGGTCATATTTTGGGGGAGCACAGTCTCAAACATAAATATGAATTGTATTAAGATGATTTTTAGGAACGACCTACGGCAGAGTTTTTAAGGGAAGGACAGTCTCTCTAATTCTGAAAGTTGCTATGTTTCTCTGTTAAACTACCTGAAGACCTCTAATGGCAGCTGCTGTGCATTACACATACAAAAGCTATTTTTACTATTAGTTAACTGGATGGGATTAGCAGCGTCTTTTTGACAGCATTGAAGTTTTATTGTCAGGATTTTTAGATAGGCAGTAGGTAGTAGTAGGCATGACATAAACGCTTACACCACAGTCATTTAGACAGTTCGTAATTTGGTCATAAACAACTGAATCTTTGGCTGTAGGAAATCTGACAATTTCAGTGTTTCTCTCGTTGTCTCTCCATTTAGACATGTTCGTTGGCGTCTTTGTGTAAATGACCCTTCTTCTACACCCTGTGATGTCTGTCTGTCTCACTCCCTCACTCATTTACTGAAAGCAGTGTGTGTTCATGGCTTTGCGTAGTGATTTGGGTCACATTGAGTCCCAGCACCTGCTGCTCCATCTCTCATCTTGTCCTTGTTGAATAACGATGCAGTCACATATTTCCTGGCTGTCACCCTGAAACCCTGTTAATTGGCCATCAGGAAGATGAGAGTGGAGCACACAGGGACAGAAATTGCTTCTCAGTGCACATGCCAACATAGCCTATGTTACTGTTGGTATGTAGTGTTTATAAAGAGGTGGCTTCCACTGCCTGTGTTGTTAGACAACATCTGCTTTGAAAGCTCATTATCCAAATATGCGTGTTTTTTTCCAGCCCACACTCCTCTGTGGGCCATTTACAATGCTGTGCCGATGTTTCACTGATAAACTGGTAATGACCAAAAGACTAAACAGACACAGACAGATGCAGGCAGACATGCAGGCACACAGATACAAACAATGCATCTTACGAGGCAGAAGCACACATTCATCTATTTCTATTGTTAACTAAGAGTGGAAAATGAAAATGTCAATGTGATGGAACGCGTGAGTCATAATTGTTGGAGCGGGCTCTCTCAAAGTCATCGAGCAGAGAGAACAAATCTCTCATTTGATCTGTTTTATGACAGTCAGCAGCTTAACATATGACTGATGCAGAGCAACATGAGCTCTCACATGAAACCTGATGAAAAAAAGTTTAAAAAATGCATCTAACTGTGCCAAAAAACAAAGAATACACAACTGATTTGTTGTTGTTGAGCTTAGAAAACACATATGACAACAACTCTAATTCTGACTTCTTATGGAATGATCCAGCAAAATAACACATGAAATTGAAAGGGCTGAAACTTGAGCTGAACAGCAGAGTCACAGGCGAGGAGATGATGATGGAAGCCCTTGAGTAGCTCCAGCCCCGGATGTGCTGCATTGACGGGGTTTGTGATTGAACGGGAGTGATAAAGACAGTGATGTGTCTCAGCAGTAAAGGGTGCATTTCCCACCATGGGCCCTGCGTTCAATAGACCTGCTCTGATCAGCTGCTGTGGCCAGTGATGAAGACTGTTTGGCTGAGCAGTTTGAGGATTCTTCTCTTCTCTTCTCTTCTCTTCTCTTGAGAGGGATTTTCTTTCTGTGTGTTTTGGCCTTTCGTCCAGACACATACAGTGTTTTAAGTAACATCCACTGAGAGTATTTTTTAGAAACTGTGGTCAATCTTGATATTTTGGCTAGTGACGTCAGAATGTCCCCCTTATTTTTCCTTTATGCAGCAACATTTAATGCAGTGAAATGTAAAGTTGCTCTTCTGTATTCAGGCACAGAGGCGTCCAGAATGTTTTCAAGGGACAGTTCAGGACTTTGGATAGTGGATGCAAAAGTATTAGCTTACTTGCTGGTGTTGAAGTTCTATAAAATAGTGCCAAGTGAAGTCGGTTTCTCATATGCACATAAGTACCATTGTTTTGTGGTGGAATGGGTGATCTTCTAGAGTACACGTAGTTGTGTGGAGTAAAACCTTGTAGTTTCGCCTGCCAGAACTATCTATTCCATGTTTGTAACCGGCTAGAACTGGACACCGGAGCTCTTACAGTAAGCTAATAGCTTTGCAACCACTACACTACTGGCAAGTATTTAATACAAGTTAATGTCAAAAATCTCAAACTATCCCTTTAAATAGCAAACCAGTGTGACATTGAAGGCGGCGGGTAGCCTTCCAGTTGAAGCTTTTTACATGCTTTTGATAGGCCACCATTTTTTAATGAGGGGCCTAAATCATCATCGATGAGCTGCAGCTCTTTTTTGATCCTTCAGCTCTTGTGTCCTGTTTGTGTCTGTTTTTCTCTGCATCTGGCAGGTTGTAGTTGTTGATTTAGCAGTACTGTTCCAGGGCTCTATGGGCTGTGACTGGATATTGGCACACTGTCACGGTGCATAGTGGTCTCTCCTGTTGGTCCTCTTCACCTTGTTAAAGGAAAGCTGTGGCTCTGCCTCTGACCTCTGTGGAGTCACTGAAGGTGTGTGGGTAGGAGAGAAAGTACGGCAGGCCTGCTAGATGACTTAATTACAAAGTTTTAATAAGCTTTTATAGAGAAATTAAAGCAATCCTCAACTCTGACAAATAATTAATTTTGGTATTCCTGTTCGCTCTTGCCAAATCGAGACAGCAGGTTGGTCTTTTCCACGGAAAGTGATGCTTTGTGCTTCCAGTGGCAGCAAAATCTACTTATTTGGAATAATTACAGAGAAAACTGGGTATGAGCAGTGGTAGCTTTATCAGACACACACATGGAAGACACGTCATGTCACTCTCTACACTGGTTAATATGGAATCTGTGAGGACAGAATTATGAAAACCTGCAAAAATAATTGCATGTTCTTCGGTTCTGTTTTTTATTGGGTCAGTGGTTCACAAATATTATACTAATTATCAAATCACATTGACACAAGGCTCATATGACAGAAATATATGAGGGTAAAAGTGTGTGCATGCTTCCTTTCCCCAGTATTGATTCTAAACTAGCTTCACTTTTTCTTCCTCACTGCTGTTCCTTATTATCCTTTGCACCTCATTATGCTTCACCTACTGTACGTTTTAACTTCTTTCTTTCTTTCTCCTCCTCATATCGTGTCCTTCTGTTGGTCAGTCTCTCTCTCTCTCTCTCTGCCTCTTTTCTCTCCTCTCTCTCTCTGTCTGTTGTTAATTAGCCAAGGGCTCGGCAGCTCAGTTTAAGTTACAGGTCTCCTCCTCCCTCTCCTCTGCACCCTGATTTACAGCTCCTTAATATTTCACAGCTGATGAATCATTTAGGTGCTGGCGACTCTCCTGTTAGGTTTTTTTTTTGTCGTTGGGATCTTGGTCAGGATACAGTTTTGGGTCTGCACGCTATCTGAAGCCAGCTCTATTTGCAGGACGGTCGCTTCCTCTAACGACGGTTTTTCATTTGCCTTAAGTGCGAGGATAAAGTTTGCTCTTGGGGTTTAATGATTGCAAATTTCAGTCATAGCTGTTTTACCATCCTTCCTCACACTTTGAGCAGATGAGAAGAGACATGAAGTGGGATGGCAAATTAATAGAAGGAATATTTTAATGAACAGATCGTATGTCGTTTTTATGCTCGTGCATTTCAGAGATTTTGAGAAGACAAGGATGAAGCTGTTATGATGTATTTCTCTTAACTGCCTCCTCCCTCCCCTCCATGGGCACATTAAAACTTTACAGAACATTCGATACAGACTTGAAAAGCCAACTATCCAATTTGCTCCACTCTGGTCATGCTCTCTGAAGTGCCACTGTTGTTTCCAATTGTCTCGTAGACGTTTAAATTGCATTGAAAGACGACGCAGCCGTCTTATTGCCTGGCATGACACCGGCTAGGGCCAGTGTGATTTTCCACATAATGAGACGTGTCTCATTGCCAGCAGCTCCGCATAGGACTGCCATCAAAACCACAGAGGGACTGTAAAGGCTCACTGAGTCACCGGCTAATTTAAACCTCTGTTTTTAGGTGATCAGAATGGGCGGTTCACCCCGTTCTTTCAAGACAAATAGCCAAAGAAAAACAATGCTGAGATACTACAGTGCTTGTTATATTGTTTAGTTAATGTCGATCCATCTCTTGATGAAAAAGATGCCTTTGGAAAAGCCATTGAGTCATGTGTGCCTTGAATGTGATCAGTAGCTGCTCACTCTCATCATTCCCCTGAAATCCTGTTGTAATAAAGTGGATTTTTTTTCAAACATCTTCCTCATCCAGTATACATTTACCTGAAATGGCCTCCCATGTTTGCCTGTGACCCTAAGCCCACTTCTTATTGGAGACTGTATCACCTCCATCGCTTAAGCACTATTTGTTGTGAGTGCATGTAATTGAATTTGGCTCCATACAAATCCTCTGTGCAAATAACTGGAGGCTGACACAGTGGCTCTGGTGAGTGTGTTTGGACAGGGACTGGTAATTGAATGAACTGTGGGCTCATATAGCGTCTCAAACAATATGAAGAGATGGATCCTATCCAGAGACAGGGTGATTACAGAGTGTAGGAACATTGAGTTATTGATCCTTGTGGATGTTACACTGTCAGTGACATGGAAAACTATTAGTTTGTGGTCTTCATTCTGCAGGTGATAAGAATGAAAACTTTCAACCTGCTTCTACTCATGACTGATGCTGCATGCTTTTGTGAGGTGAAGTTTAATGATGATGATGATGAGGGCAGATTATATTATATCTATATATATTTTTTTTAATATACCTGTTATTCCAGTGTGCAGTGTGTTTGAAATTAGAGCCCACGTTGGGAAAAGAGCCTCTTGGTGGAAGCATATGTTTTCTTGAAGACTTAGCCAAAAATACACCCTTATCGTAGAAAGACACTGTAAAAACAGGCTTTATCGTCAAATTTTGAACTTTCCAGTCCTTGAATGGATCATGTGTTATAAAACTTTTAAAGGTACTAAGTCGCTTCACATAAAACATGAAACAAATACAGATACAAAATCCTCAGAACAAAATCAGTACATATATGGCTATTCTGCCTAAGGTTACCTGTGTAATACATGATACAAGATCTCCAGCCTAAATGACAGAGCAGACCGTTCTCTCCCACCCGTAACAACACATATGAGCGTTTGTCAAAACTGGCTCGCAGTCGGCGGAAGGTTCTAAAAATAGCACAAACATACACATAAGGTTCACGGTTGTACACTGTAAACAATTGCTGTTAATTTACGGCCAATTTCCAACAGTAATACACTGTATTAATGCAATACGGGTTTGTACTGTAGTTTGCGATGCATTGTGGGTTGTTCAACGTGAAGCAACAGCGCGCAGGCCTTCAACAGTATGGTAATGTGATAAATTACAGTAAACTATAGTATTTTTTAAATTTCGGGCGTGGCAAACTCGCGAGGGAAAATTATCTTGCCAGAGCCATTGGAGACGTCTTGCAACGGTTGCAACACATGAACAAGAAGTCCTGCTTCCTCTGCATTTATCGGATTGTGAATCTACAAATAACAAGGTAATTCAACTCTAATTTATCTTTGTTTCTTTGCCTGGAGAATACAACTAAAATTATGTTTGAAATCGAGCTGTTGCTCGGCAAGTTGGCTAGCTAGTGAGTGTGTTATTTTAATTTACTTTGCTATCGTTAATTTAACATACTGCTCTTCCTTCGAACGAGTGAGAAGTGCTGCTCAGTTAATGCTATCGCAGTTACGTTAGCACAACCAGACGAGGCGAGCAAGACGGCGGGGAAGAAGAGCACTTTGAGCGAGAACGTATTTACATCTAGCAGCGTGAATTCAGGGATTATTACGAGCAAACTACAGTTGGTGGATGATGAAACAGTGAAATGACTAACAGAGATGCTGTGGTGAGTTTTATTTTACTTTCTGTCGAGTTAGAATGAAGTTTGTTAAACACTGAGTTAAGGCAAGTAAGCTAACGTTAATCCGTGTTCGGTAAAACAACTTTTACATGAGGTCTAACGATTTTTGTAATGATTAGACTGCGGAAAATAGGTTTCCTTTCTTGACATTTTGAATTTAATTTCTCTATATTGTCTGTCTTCGGTAGTTAGTTGCTCTCCTGCGCGCCACACATAGACACATGCACACACAGGCAGGAATAAATTGTGTAGGTTGTTGGACTGATGAAAAGTGGTCTGCTGGAAAAAGTATTTCATCAAATGCAAACCGGCATGAAAAAATACACTTACAAACCTAACTTAGAATGGTGATGGAATAATTGTAAGTGGTATGGTGGTTTCTGTTTGAGAGGAGAACCAGCTGTTAGTGTTGGTGATACAGGCCTTGACTTAAAGAAAAGCAGCCAGCAATTATACAGGGTTCTTGTTGACATATTTTAGCCTAATTAAAATCAATGCATAATATGTTTGATTATATTGTTGGTTAAGTCAGCACTAATTTTGAAAATTGATGGAATGGAAATGAAAATCAGGAGTAAAAGTCTGACAACAATGTAGGTTAGTTCATGTTTTTCTCCATTGGCAGCAATGTTTCCCTGTCAGGTTTGTAGTCATAACTGTGCCACAATACTGGTTTATGTGAGGCACATGAGAATTCATAAAAATACACCAAATTTAACTTTCAAGTGTGTTTTTCCAGATTGCTGTCGGACTTTTCAAAACTTTTCCACTTTTAAGAGTCACATTTACAGACATAAATACAAATGTGTGGTCAGGCCTAGACTATGTGGTCTAGTTGAACTAACATGTCATGTTGACTTCTGCACTGCAAGGTGTGAGAACTTGAGGGCCTTTTACTCTCATCTGAAAACACACATCAGTGAGGGAAAAACAGTTTCTTGCCCTTATAGAAACTGTGACAAGAGCTTTACAGTTTTATCCACATTCACCTCACACATGAGTAGAAGGCATAAAAATGGTGCTGAGGAACATCTGGTTGATTCAGTTGTGAATCCTGGCATCTCACACGAGAGTGAACAAAATCAGTCTGATATGCATATTGATCCTCCTGTTGATGCAGGTGAAGAGCAATCAGAAATTTATGCAGAAAATGCAGATGAACCCCAGTTCTTGAGAAATCTAGCCCTGTTTTATTTGAAACTGCAAGCAAAGTTGTTGCTTCCATCCTCTGTCATTCAAACAATTGTTGAAGATTTTCAGGAAATTCATGATATAAGCCAGTCCCATATGCTTTTCAAACTGAAAGAGAAGTTGGTTACACTTGGGGTTTCAGAAGCTGACTCAAACAATGTAATTGATGTCCTGAAAACTGAGGATCTATTTAGGGTGTGTAACACCCAATCACTGAAAACTGACCAGAAAAGAAAAACAGTTTTCAAAAACAGCTTCAATTATGTTGAACCAGTTCAGATCTGTCTAGGTCAGAATGAGGCAGGCAAAGAGTGTTTCGCTCAGTATGTTCCTATTAAACAAACGATTGAATCTCTCTTTCATTGTGAGCCAGTTCAGGAACAATATAAGCAAGTACACTCCAGTGTCCGTTCTAAGGATGTTCTTCGAGATGTGTGGGATGGCAGAAGTATTGCAGAAAATGTGTTCTTCCAGACAGAGAGCTCATCACTGTGCTTGATTTTATATCAGGATGCCTTTGAAGTGGTAAACCCACTGGGATCTGGAAAGAAAAAACACAAGATACTTGCAGTGTATCTAACTCTTGCCGATTTACTGCCACACAGTAGATCAAGTGCTGACCACATGCAACTTGTTCTTCTCTGTAAAGAACAGGACTTTAAGTATTTTGGTCAACACTTGATTATGGGCTCCCTGGTTAGTGACCTGAAAGACCTTGAGCTCAATGGTGTTACTCTGTCTGATGGAAAGGTCTACAAAGGGACTTTATGTGCAATTGCAGGGGACAACCTAGGCTCACATAACATAGGTGGCTTTGTTGAGAATTTTAGCAGGAGTTTACACTTCTGTAGATATTGTGATATCAGCAGAGAAGCATTCAATGCAGATCCTCTTATCCAAGCCGCTAACCGCACAAAACAGTCTTACAATGATCATGTTCAGAGCAGTGAAGGACAGTCCTCATCAAGTGGAGGTGTTAAATTTGACTCTGTGTTTAATACACTCACATACTTCCATGTATGTCAACCAGGGTTACCCCCATGTCTTGGCCATGATCTTTTTGAAGGTATTGTATCCTCTGATTTGGCATTGTACATTAACCATCTTGTTAAGGTGGATAAACAGTTCAGCTATCTTGAGTTGAATCGGCGAATAAATCAGTTCAAGTATCTTGGTAAGGATGCTAATGACAAACCTCCTGAGGTTAATCCAGAGGCTGGAAAACTTGGTGGGCATGCTGTGCAAAACTGGTGTTTGCTCAGAATGTTGCCTGTCTTGATTGGAGACAAAATCCAAAATCCAGATGACAACGAAATATGGCAGTTGGTTTTACAACTTAGAGAAGTTGTGGACCTCATTTGTGCACCAGCGATTTCAACTGGTCAGATAGCCTATCTAAGAGTTGTGACTGATGAATATTTGCATTGTCGAAAGCAAGCCTTTCCTGACCATCCACTAAAGCCCAAACATCATTATGTCAGTCATTATCCAGAGCTCATTGTCCAGTTTGGGCCACTTATCCGTTTATGGACATTGAGATTCGAGAGCAAACACACTTATTTTAAGCAGTGTTTGAGAAAACTACGTAACTTTAAGAATCCATGTGCTACTCTTGCAGAGAGACATCAACTTCTGCAGGCCTTTCTGAGTGCTGGGAACTTCTTCTCTCCAGCTGTTTTTGCTGAGAAGGGGACACAGTTTTTCTCAGGTGACTACAATGATGACATAAGAAATGCAGTTGCACATCATAATTTCGAGGCTGTTAACACTGTAATAGCCCATGAAGTGACTGTGAAAGGTACAAAATACAAAAAGAACATGTTCATTGTGATCGATGAAGATGACGAAGGGGTGGTAATTGGAAAAATCAAAGTGGTTCTCATTCACAAGGACGCAGCTGTATATTTAGTTGCTGAAAAATACCATGCCATGCGTCTTCCTCACTTGGGTGTCTATAGCCTTACAGTGACAAAGAGAAGCTATTGTTGTGTTAATCAGGAGAATCTGCTTGATTACTACCCCTTGCCTGAGTACACTGTTCATGGCACCCCGGTGATAATTCTTCACCATTCTCTCCCTTCATTCCAGAATGGCCAACTTGAGTGAGGAAATCAAAGAGATCATCTGCAAGACCTTGCCAAATCTCTCTGAAGAGGACCAGTGGCAGATAATATCTAAGCTTCAGAGCTCTGGTTTGGAGTCAAAAGAAGATTTAAAATATGTACAGCAGGAAGACATTGCCGATCTGTTACCTGTCATTCAGGTCAGAAAACTCCTGAATGCCTTCAAATTAGGTAATATATGTATATGTTATAATATGTAATGACAATCATGTTGTTATTCACATCCATTTTTACGGACTGACAAAATCTTTCTGTTATGTTATATTGGCTGTTTCTGCTGGAGATGGACTTGACGAGCTAATTTTACAGGAAAACAAAGGCCATTTAAGTTCTGAATCCACATTTGGCCAGATGTCTGCAGTGACACTGATATAAGCATATTAGTAATATACTCTAAATCTTTGTTAATTTTGTTGTTTCAGAGACCGAGATAGTTACGTTGGATGTCCAATCTGTTCCAACTTCTTCACCATTGAGTAGTATGTCGTCTGTCTCTGACTCTCAATCATCATCAGGCACTCCACCTCGTTCTGGCACATCACATCTGTCGGCCACTGCATTATTCTCAAGCCAGGCAGGAGACAGCAATCCAAGCAGCAGACCATCCACATCTCAAGTACTGAAAACATGGCCAGAAACATTCCAGGTCTCTTGGGACCAAATGCCACAGGAAATACGTTCTGCAATTGTAGATGGCAAGAGACCTAAACCAATGGAACGACGCCAAATGGTAAGAATACTTGCAGATGAAATGAGGAGGTATGAAGCTAATCCCACTCGCTCACAGTGCTTCACTGTGGTTCGTAATATCATCAGACAGTACCCAAAGTCTTTTGCTGATCTGACACCGGATGGATCACTTTTGGGAGGAGGTTGTACGTCACTTTTGATTCAAGTGAAAAACCGCATTGAGAACTTGAACCGTGGAGGAAGCTACACATACCACCGAGCCTCTAGATCCAGTTCCGCAAACAAGAGGGGCCCTAGCGACAGTTACGGATGTACAAGATTTCAGCCAGAGCTCCCTCCAGAGGAAACTAATGAGACTGTGGAGCAGCATCGCCAAAGACTGGAGGAAATTTACAGACAGGAGGGTGTAGGTGGAGCTGAAAGAGCAGAGGTCAAAAATCTAATGGAGCTCACATTCTGTCTACAACGTCGTCATTTAAATGCACTTCCACCACCTGACATTGAAGATATGAAAAGCAAATGGCCTTTTCTTTTCATTCAGCGGTACATCTACGCCCATTTTGAGTCGCTTACAGACATCAATGTGCTTCGTAGCTTGGAACTCAGTATGGAGGAATGTGGGAGAGCCATCACAGAATACTTCAGGGGAAAACCTACAAACAGAGATGTCAAAGATGTCCTCTCTAATAGTGGAGATACAGAGATGGCACTTTGCATTGTTCAGCTGCTCATGGCACACTTTGGAGAGAAGCTAACAGGGCTGGTCCTTCTTGCAGATGTAAGTTTATATTCTTGCCATGTGTTTAAATGCTGAATGCCATATCTATTTTTTTTTACAGCAGGTAAAGGTTATTCTCACCTAGTGATTGTTTATTTTTTCATAATATGGATGTCTCTGTTCTTTACAGGTGTCTGCCTCCGCAGCTGACATTGAGGCAACCCTCACTCCTCCTGCAAGCCCTCGTCTGATACTGCTTGGTAAGCATTTCATTTTCATTGGTTCATATATCAGACTGGTCATTGTTCTGAGACTTTATAGATGTGTACATAGAGTAAATTATGTTGCTTATGTTAGTATTACTTGAAGTTTCAGGTGGAACAGGGCAAGTCACTATTGCACGCTGGATGGTCACTCTGGAGGGTCGTGTAATATCTGAGGGCATCACACCATCCTTTTTGACGGGACTGGCTGCTGTGTTTGCGATCTACTATGTATTCAACCTTCAATATCAAGAAGAGGCAGCTTGTACTCTGGAATTCATTCAGAGGTAGGACTCCTTTCATTTCCTTGTCATCATTATAGATTTTTAATTGTACTTCTTTAATTAGGGGAAATTGAAACCTGAATAATCACAGATAATTATTTTGCACACTTACAGGGATAGTTTGGTTTTTTTAACATAAGGTGGTATTTATTGACAGACATGATGTCAGACTCTGTGATCAGAAATGAGCAGCAGAACACGGGCTCAGGTCAGGTAATAAAAATATTTCAAAGCACAACACTAAAAAACAGGAACCATTCAAATGAGAATATAACATATATAGAGTATTTCTATAGATTGATGTTTCCGTCCTGTATCTTAAAAGATATTTTCTTTGATCACACTGCCTATAAGCTTCAATTGAGGTGTATGTGATTTGGCTCCAGTGCAATGTTCAGCAGATAAAATTGATATAGAAAGATGTGATAGGAAAATCAAGCTGCAAAATTACACAAAATATCTCATGATATCAGTACCAGTTAATTAGTTATGTCACCTTATGTTAGAGAACTCAGACTACCTCTAACTACAAAATGTAGTTTTCCATTCAGTCACTGATCATATACTATTCTGATTTCAGGCGCTTCATTGGTATCAATCCGGAGAGAGGATCAAAGGCCATCCGAGGAAAGGGTGTCTCCAAGAAGACGGGTATGATGGTCCAGAAGAAGTCTGCCACAGTGAATACGCATGTCTCCACTCTACTGAAGAACCTCATGGACTTTGAATGGGACTTCATATAGGTCAGTGAGCTCTCCCTTGTCTCTTGCTCTCAATTTCTCATGTTCTGACAGACTGACATTGCAACATTAAACCATATAAGACTTTGATATTATGAGCCTTAGAAACATGTTATTGTACATTCCAGAATTAATTTTGATTATTTTGTTTGTTGTGTTTTAGAGTGGCAACGCTGGAATAAAGCCAGGAAGAGGAACAACAGCTGGCATGATGACGATCATCTCTCCCTGACTGAGAGGATTCCTTTTTGAACATGGACTGTCCACACCTACTCAGACAAAGATAAGAATGCACTTACTTTTAAGAGGTAAAACACAAGCCTCACAGGACTCTTTTGTGGAAAAGCACAAGCCTACCTCACATAACTATAAGAGCTACACACATATTTTACCTTTTAAAATAGTATGGTAAAGCTTGAACCGATGCCACAGAACTCTTTTAAGAAGTAAAACGGGCCTACCTCAGAGACCTCTTTTTAAGAGGTAAAACATGAACCTTCCCGGGACCATTTTAAGAGTTTAAAATTGCTTAGATAAGAGTTTTTCCTCAAATGTTGCCATTGATTGAAATATTTACTTAGGTATAGTTCCATAGACAGCAGATACTACATTGCAGTAAATCTATATGCTGTAGATTTAACTGCTTTTTGATAAAACATATGTGTAACTCACAGGACTATTTTAAGTGGGTGGAAAAACAGCCTACCTACAGTTTCTTCCAAAATGTTGCAATTGATGCTTATTTTCAACAAGTTCTTACTGATGTGTATTTTCATAATGGTCTTAATACACATTTTCAAAATCTTGGAAAAAGAGTGTTTTACAAATATTGTTATTTACATATAGTTTCAAATGTTCTTAGTGATACATATTTGCAGACAGCAGAGAATACATTGGAGTAAATTTAGATAGTGTAGATACTTTAAACTGCCATTTGAGAGCACATAAGCATTCCTCACATAATTCTTTATAGGTTGAACAGTTATTTCCTCTGTATGCCTCAGTGTTTGGCCCAATTGTTTGATCCAAGGTAAAGTTCAATATGGTAAGAGAAGACACTGTTAGTAAAACAATAGTATGGAAACAGGTCAAACTTTTATTGTGTTTTCATGTTTGGTAAGGTCTCTGACATGCAATCTAAGAATTTTAGTTTATTGCCATTGCGTCCAGCAGACACTATTTGGCTGTTTTTATTTTGCTACTCAGAATCTCTTTGGCTTGTTTATCTGAGACATCTAACAATTTTTATTAATATTTTTATTATTATTGTATTTTACAGTAGCAGTATTCATGTTGACACTGCCTGTTTAAATAAACATTTGTGTGCTTTATATCCTTTGTAACTTGTTTATTGATTATTTAGCACGTTTAAGCACTTGTAGCCCACAGAACAACTTTAATTTTGATTGCAGTGAATATTGAATGTTGAGATTTTAGATATTCTAAAGTGCTGAGTCACTGTATTAAAGTAACCCCAGCATGTTGCTGTAAATTAAAATAATCACTGAAATACACTGCATTTTATTTTTACTGTAATAGGCTGTGAAATTAGTCAACAGTATGGAAACTGTAAAATAACAGTAATGTGCAGGCGTCTCTGCTGCCAGCACTTTACTGTAAATAGAAAAAAATACAGAAATATACTGTACTTCACCAAAACAGTAATGAGCTGTAAAGTCATTTCACAGTATGAATACTGTAAAATAACAGTAATGTGCTGGCGTCTCTGCTGCCAGTACTTTACTGTAAATTGAAAAAATACAGAAATATACTGTATTTCACCAAAACAGTAATGAGCTGTAAAGTCATTTCACAGTAAGAATACTGTAAAATAACAGTAATGTGCAGGCGTCTCTGCTGCCTGCACATTACTGTTATTTTACGGAGAAATTCTTTACAGTGTAAGAAAGACTGCAAGTTCTTTGAATGTAGGCTACCAAACCACTGACCTGGGTTGAGGGAAGAAAACATACTGGTAAGGTTTTATAAAAGACAGTTTAAACAGTAAATAAATGCCTGAAGTGAAGTAGTTACGAGGGTGACCTGAGCCACCAAAGTTATGAAAAAATTTAACTTACGTAAAAAGTTGTTGACTTTTGTTTTTACACGGGACACTAACCTTGTTCTGCTTGGCCATTTGTTCGACCCATCCACCTCCCCTTCCCGAGTGTGACATCCGCCATTTAAACTCTGCATAGCCGTCAATCACTACTGCTGCGTCAGCAAGATGGTGACAGTCTAAAACGTAAATGAGTGGTATTTTGCTGCCTGTACATATGACCTATGTTAACATTTTTTAGGGGAAATCAGTCTGTTTTAAATTGATGCTTACCAAATCTTGTCCAAAGCCAGAAGAAGTTAAAAAGAAATGGAACAGACTGGATCACTGAGAGGATCTAGATAATAGGAGGAGGATGATTATGAAAAATCACCCTGTCACATTATTTGATTTATGAATGGAGGACATTTTTTTTCATTTGGTATCTGTTTTTCCTTAGTTTTCTTTAATTCATAGAACATATTTATAGATTCCAAACCACAAAGAAATGCCCTGTGTAGATTATATTTTAATGCTGCATATGCATCAGAAAACTGAACTGACCTTGTTCAGGACGTGTGGTCAGTGCTGAGCAGCAATAGTTGGTTGTGACTGGCCCTGTTGTTCTGCTTTAAACTCTTTTTTTCAGGCTGAGCGGCTCACTGCAGCCAGTTTGTTGTTTTCTCTGTGCTGACTCTGCCTCTGTCCCTGGTGCTGAATTCACTCACAGAGCAACATTCCTCTCTTTTCAGAGGTCTGCACCGCTTCCTTTTGAAATGACCCGAGGGAAGCTTTAGCTCTTTCACTGTTTATTTTCATATCTCTCATGAAAAAATTGTTTATGGTAAATGCTATTCAGCTGTTTAAGAAAATGTATAGGGTGTTTTTGTTATGCTTTGCTATTTTAAATCACCTCCGGTGTTTTAATGAGTTTAACCATCACCATTTGTTTTTTGTAAAAAAAAAAAAAAAAGTATTATTATAATGATTTAAAGTGCTCTTCCAATGACATTACAATGGGCTGCAGTTTTTTATGTATCCATTCTCAGGTAGAGACAGAATTGTCCTTTTGAATACATTTCCCAGCTAATCAAGTCTGATTAGAACAGGACGTGAGGCTTATGGAGCGTTGATGAGATAATTTATTACTCTGTTGAGTAATGCTCAATTATGCAATATCACTACCATTGCATTATAAGCAGTTATACCTCCATATTGTGGTTTCCCAGTGGGATAGCATGTGACAGTCCCTCTCTGAAACACAGTTATCTTATTTCTACTGTTCCCTCTGTCACCCTGTCTCTTTCTCTCACTTTGTCGTGTTTATTCCCACGCCTCCCCTCTTTGCATCTGTCTGCTCTTTCCCTCCCGCCTTGTACCATTTTCCGTCTTTATTAGCCTTTCGAAAAACTTCCACCACATCCTGTTTCCCCGTCAGCTGCCATCCCCCTCCCGTCACGTCAGTGGAAATGTCAGAGCAACCAGCGCTCAGCTTCTCCCCATTCATCCCTCCATCCCTCCCTGAAGGCATGAAGCAGCATTAGTAGCTCTCATTATGCACAGACATGACATGGAACCAATTCAAGGTCATGCAAGCAGCCACACATATCTACTATCCTCAGGGTGTATGCATGTGTGTGTGAGAAGGGAGCTTGGAGATGATTATCAGTCATATTGCGCGGGTCTACTGTTTCAGAGAGCTATTGTTATCACTGTTAGCTATTAGCTGGCCTGTACTGATGGGGAGGGAGAGGAGAGAGAAAGTGAAAGACAGACAGAGAGCCGGAAAGAGGGAGAGCTGGAGAGCCTGTGTTTTACAGTGTGAGAGTTTAATAAGACAGCATCTGCTTCTTCTGCCTGACTGTTGACACTGAGCTAAACTGTGTGAGTGAGTGAGTGAGTGTGTGTGTGTGTGTTGCCATGCATCTGTTGGATACCAACCTGCCACTTTATGCCCTCTGTTTGTTATCTGTAATCGCAAAATCACATATTCTCAACAGTGTTTCCATCTGTTGGATCTTTCTAGTAATCAGGCAGGTGCCAGGAAGATTTGAGCTAATTAGCTCACTGTGTATATATGCGTGTGCATGTGTTTAGATGGATGGATGAGGAGGGGAGGGAATGGCAACACTTGGGGGGCCAACTTGAAATAGAGCCTTTTAACACATTTAAGACAAATAATACTCTCTCACAGTGTTATTTCCATACCAGGTCACCGTAAGAATTTAAACTGCTCAGATAAGCTCACTCACTCCACTTTGTTAAAATGTAGAATTCAAACACTCTCAGGGAGAATTTCAAAGATGACTGTAAGAAGTTGTGACCTGTGTTTGAAGACACATAACTCAATGAATTTAAAATGTCATGGAGTTCCTAGAGCACTTACTTTTTTAATTTAGTTGTGGGAAAAACTATCTGCTGTAATCCCACACTCAAGGTGTAATTTAGCGTGTTAAAAATGTACAAACATAGAGATAACTTGGTTTGTTCATTGCATAGTTTGGCCAGTGTGGAAATATTTTGGTCTAAAATGATGCAGGTGTTTGGTCACTTGAGAAATACCATTTATTAGGAGTATTTTCTACATTTACAAAGCATTAATGACCTGGTAAGACCATCCTATCACATGAGCTCAACATTTGTGCTGGTTCTACTTGAGAATCATGCCTTTCTCCTGAAATATTTAGAAAAATTAAAGTGTACCCAGACCGATCAGGGACTACCCTGTAGATCGGGGGTGTCAAACTGATCCAGTAAAGGGCCGCTGTGGCTGCAGGTTTTTGTTCCAACCAAGCAGGAGCACAGGTGATACTGATAACTAATCAACTGAGTGAAGACAGTTCAGCTGATTGAATGATTGGATTCAGGTGTGCTTCTGCCACTCTCCCCTTTCCTGGATCAGTTTGAAACCCCTGTTCTAGATGACAAAAAAAGCTAATTATAGTATGTCCAAAATTGGTCATAGTGTGGTTCACCCAAAAATACCTAAAAATGCTGTTGGACCTGGGTAATAGTATAGTATATCCAAAAATATGAAAAAAGAAACACTATATTATAGTGTGTCCAAAACTGGAAAAAAAAAAGGCATACTATATTATATTGAAAAATGTCAAAAGAAAAACACCTTATTATAGGATGTCCAAATGTTGATTTTTGTCAAAAAAAAAATAATTCTGTAAAATGCTTACAAATGATATACATGTTATACTCTGTGAAAACATAATACAGCATAATATGTCCAAACATGGCAAGAGCACAGGTGATACTGATGATTAATCAACTGAGTGAAAACAGTTCAGGTGATTGAATGATTGGATTCAGGTGTGTTTCTTCTTGGTTGGAACAAAAACCTGCAGCCCCTCGGCCCTTTACTGGATCAGTTTGACCCCTGCTGTAGATGATGATGCAAAATACAACGCAATAACTACCATTAAAAATGATCACTTATTGAGCTTGTTTTTTTCACAGTTCTACCAGCTGCATTCAGCAAAAAATGCTGCCATAGCTTGTGTATTTCTAAAATGCCAGCCTGTCAACAGAACTGTTGAGCTCACGTGTTAGGATAGTCTCAGCAGGCTACTAATGGGCAGTTTAAAAATGTGTTTAGAAAAATGTAATGTATTCATAATTAAATCTAAAATGAGGAAATATATGTTGTTGCATTCTCAGCACAAGCCTTTTTTGCTACTTAATAACATTCACAGCATGATGTATACCTTATACATAGCGAGTTGAAATTAAAAAGTGAATAGCAGCAATTGGAGTTGTGATGAAACTTTAAGTAACAGCTTGTAGCATAAGTCCAGAGTGCTGGAGCTGCCAGCGTCTGCCTTAATGCCCTTATTTGTGTTCCTAAGTGAGCACTGTTTCCAGAGCTCCCCGTCTAAAACTGTTGTGCCACTGTTAAATAAGCTGCGGTTGCTAGGCAACATATGCTGTGTGGTTCAATCCAGTCAGCAGAGTTTGGGGTAATATTGCAGAGACGATGTTAAACGCTCACTAGAAACTTTTCTTTCCTCGCTGTTGAAACTTCAGATAATCAGTCTTGGCTCTTTCATGACAGATCAGCAGCTGTCAATCTCAGTGTGCCCTCTGGCTTCATCTCTTCCTTCATCATGTCATCTCACCACTTATGTTCTCTCCTCTGCCTCTCCTCCACCCTTCAACTCAGGCCCAGTAGGGGGTCTTGTCAGAATAAGACAGTTATGGACGCAGATTGTGCATGTTACGGCATCTTTCGTTGTTTCAAGTTTGTCTTGAAGTTGGTTTTTTTGGTGCAGGTACTGATCGTATGACACTGCTGGCCCAGATGCAACCCTGACTTGTGACTTTATTAATGGACCAGAGCTCCACTGAGCCTCCAAGCTGTCCTCATGAATTCACCCCAGTAACAGGACACCCGTCAGGGGCTTGTCTCTCTGCATCACTCCATGACCCAAGGGCAGGCGGTGATGGTGGGCCTCCGGCGGTATGCTTGGCAGCTTGGCAAATGGCAGGTTGGCAAATGATCAAAGTGCTCTGGGAGTGACTGTTGGGGGGAGACAGAAGAGTCCTGAAGGTCGAAGGTAAACAGCTGGCTTATTACAGCTGACTGTGGTCAAAGTGAGAGTGTGCAGGCACCTGCGCTGGCTACTGGTCCTGTACTTGGTGATTTCAGCCCAAAGTTCATGAGACTTCTTGCTACTATTAGAAAAACTAGTATAATATTGCTTCTTTGAAAAAGCCCTGTGTGTATCATATGCATGCAAAATCAGATTTTTTGGTATGCATTGCACATAATGTTAAAGCATAAACAGTTTGAAGAGACCAGGTTGAGTAAACATCAGAGACATGTTTAATAAGCCCGTCTTGTTCTATCAAACAGCTAATTTTGCATCCAACTTTAATTCCTGTTCCCCAATGCCGTGTTATAAATTTTGAGTGAGAGGCTTGTGGTGTCCTGCTGAGGTCTTTTCACTTGAACGTCTCAGAGCATCAAGCTTCATCACTGCCAGTAAGATAAGCCTCTCGCTTGAGAGAACAACATATGCCATTTAGTTGACACTTTTTGTAAAAGAAAACTCCCCGTCATGCTGCTTGTGCATACATTTTTAACAAACTTGTCCCCAGTGGGGATGTTACCTCTAAATGCGTCAGTTTTAGGGAAGTGCACAAACCTTTTCACAATAATGCATAATTCATCATTGCTGGGGTCTTTCAGCGGCCATGCCGGTATCTGCATGTAGACATAAAGGTCACAATTTCAAAGAAATTTATATTTTCCTAATTCAACTTATGTATGGACGGAAGTCTAGACATGATGCAATAACTATCTTTGACCATAAAGCCAAAAGTCAATGTATAATTATCTGGTTTATCAGTGAAGTGTGTCAACTACACTGCAGACTGGATTCTCTTCTTATTCTCTTGAAGTGACCAACAGAGTGAGGGCTGACTCATACCCCTTTTTGACCAACACAAACCAAGTTCTTTTGCTGGGCTGGTGCTGGTTCGCTGTTGGTTTAACATTCCCCTGACGTTAGTGGTTTGTGGTTCAAGACCAGAGTTGGTGCCGCTCTGAAACCAGTTTTCCTGGCCAAGGAACTGGTTCAAGATTAGGCAGGAACCGGCCCTGGAACTGCCTTGGTGGAAAATGGGTATCAGTCACTATGAACGGTTCCAATGTGGGATGAATGCTTGTTGTATACATCTGGGTGTGATAGGGCTGTAATGGTTTATGTGTTTGTGCCAAGCCATCATAGTATAGGGGTCTTGGTCCGGTGTATGCAGCTACACAGAGAATACATGCTATGTAGACGTCATGCAAAACCCAATTTCACAAGTGCATCTGGCAACTTTCAGCCGTATGCCGTTGGCAATGCTTTCCAAAGTTAGCACAAGAAGCTGATTGGCGTATGATTGAAGTAAACTGTGGCAAGTTTGGATGAATGATGTGTTGATCACAACAAGAGGATAACACAAACCAGAGCCAACTCCTTATTCCCCATGCTTTGAAGCAGCCTTAAGGCCCTAAAGCAGAATGTGAAAACAATCACTGAAGCAATTCTATTTACAGAGGCATCATGTAGCTAAGTAACTAACTAACACTCCTAATGCACAAGTTTTATTTTGCTTCACAGCTGGTGTAATCCCATTGCAAGATGGTCTCAAGTTCCCTTGTGAATAGTTTTTTGGTGCCATGACAGAACATCAAGGGTAAGGGGTAGAGGATTATGATGTTTAGATAGCTGACTTTTGTTAACTGACCATTAACCATGAACCAGGTTTAAAATGAACCACAGAATCTTGTAGCAGCATTTTTCAGACCTTAAATAACCATGGTTAACATGCTGTGAAACACAGTAGAAATCAACAGATTTCACAGGAATGATAGAATGTCCAAGCCACCTTGTGAACAGAGTTGACTGAGAGCGTGCGGTGAAGTAGATTTCTCAGGAAGTTCTGATGTTGCAGAGTTAGAGCCTCGGTAGAATGACCAGTCATAGGAATCATGTCTAAATACCTCTTATAGGTGTCCATCTCTGCCTCTGGGTCATTAGCTGTTGAGGGTGTTGCCTGACAGCTTCATACAAGTGCAGCCTAGCAGAAGACAAAGTTGACCCATCATCTCCACACTCTTAGAGCCAATTGCCTTCCCCCAACAGCGTCATACTTTTAGCTGAAAAGCTGAGGGGAAAAAAAGTGTTCAGGCAGTGTATGCTTAAGTTACTAATGAATAAATACCCTAATACCCCCAGAGCTGCTGTGTTGGCAAATATCTTGCACTACCAAGAGTTGTGACTGTAATTGCAGCAAATATGGCCCTCATAGGTATTAATGGAAGTGAATTCAAATGCATTTCAAAGTCAAGCAGATGGTCCTACAGAATGTGTCACAGTTCACCATCTTGCAGAGACAGCTGGACTGGGTTCTTACCTGTTACTATGGTGACCTCCACCCTATGCATAGTAAATCAACACTGTCTGAGGGGAATTCATCACACTTTGATCTCTTAAATGGCTGCTACTGTCCACAAGGGCCTGTGGTCCACAAAGCAGTCGTCCTTGTTTCCGTCTCCTTGTAGCAGATGTGAGCTTACAGTAGCTGGCAAATCTTGGTGGCAGGTGCTTGGGAGTTGAACCCAAAGTACAGTAGCAACTCTATAATCCCTTTGGATCCTTTACATGGCATGCACACATACACACACAAACACACACACAAACATTGTGTGTGCCAGTACTGGGGGGTGGTGGGTGGCTCTGGCCAGCAGACACCTGCTGCTATTGTCCAGGCTCAGAGCACTCCACCAGTTATACCCCAGAGCTGTATGCACAGAGCCTGGCACTCCTCAGCATACCCACTTTCCTCTCCACATTATGAACTGCCAAAAAATATGTCTCCAGAGAAGCTACATTTTAAGCACTTTTCAAACATTGAGAAACGGAATGTGGAACTTCCTTTAAACCCATTTAGCTCGTGCTGGTCTTCCAAAGGTGGGGAAATACTTCTTTGTACTGTACAACAATGTCCAAATTAGAATCGCCTTTACTGGCTGGTGTCCGAATGGGCCAGACATGAAGCTGTGGCTGAGAACAAAAAAATCCCCCTCAAAGCAAAAATGAAAAAGCATTTAAAAGCACTTTTACAGGGAACACAGATTGAGACATCTTGAAAGCGGGTGAGAAATCAATTTTCTGAGTAGAAACCCAGTATGGATTTATTTTCTTGGCGGGATGGAGAAGTACCTGGAACAACATCCAAACTGTGGGCCCTTTACTTTCCCCACTTTATCCAATACTAATGAATTCTCTAAAACAACGTTTGGACAGCCCATGGAGACCCGAGAAAGTCATAAATCCTGATTTATTTATGTGATTGTCGGAAGGACATATGCAGTGTGAAGCCTCCAGGGTGTGAAGAGCAACAAACACATTTCAAGCGTTTTAAGCAATTGAAACTATTTTCTGCAACCAGGGGGATCCTGCATCAAAATACAATAACAGTAGAGAAGTGACACTGTGTGACACCAACCATCTGCATGGGAATAATCACACACTCTAATGTGAGTGTGCTACACTATGTGGCTTTCTATGTGGTGTAGAGTAAATCTTGTTAATGGCATGTTGGCCTGCACACTCGCACATTTTGATAGGCGTCACTCCCTGTCGAGTAAAAGCCTGCCTTCACACTCTCCTCTTCCTCCCATCTCAAACCTCTCACTCTCATTTGCTCCCTTTCATCTTCCACTCCCCCTCTCTCTCTGTCTTCTCTCTTTCTCCACCATTGCCCTCCTTCCCCTCCTGCAGGGTGATGATGGTGTTCTTGGTTACTGTCATTTTCCCCCCTCCTCCTCTCCTTGCAAATAAAGAGGGCAGGAGGTGCTGATGGTTGTTGGCAGGGGGTTTCTAGTATCCCTGCTGAGCCCTGTAACTGTGTTCCTGCAAAATAATCTATTTGTATTTCTGACATGTAATACCACAGTAAAAATTTGTTTCTACAGGATTCCATCCACATAATTATATCATAATCCTGTTTCCATTTCAGTTAGGTTGACAGGCATGGAGCAGAGTAAATTAAAGTATTCACCACAAGTCTTCAGTGCCAGTAGCCTGAAGTCCACACATCAAAACACAAAAGTTGTTTATGCATTTAGTGGTTTTTATTGATCCACTCTAAACTCCTTGCTTGTTTTCTGCATTGTGTAAGCATAATTTTAGAAACTGTTTATATAAATTGAAGAAGAATTGTATATAAATTGAAGAATTGTAGACTCTAAATGTTTTTCTTCTTCTGGAAGTTCAATAACTTTCATGTTTAGAAGCTACTTGTAATAGGTTGGATCAATGACAGTGATGAGAAGTCAGGGTGTCCTTAAAAAACTCCAGTCAGCAAAGGTTGTGAACTATGAATGTGTGTTAAGCTGCCAGTTGACTCCGTCAGAAGTGCTAATAGGTTGGTCAGATATCCTTCGAGGGGCAATGCCCATCTATTCCTGTAACTATGTAATCGACAATCAGATATTCAAACCCCCTTTATGTTGTGCTTGGCTGTGGGAGGTCTGGAGGTTTGGGTTTTCTCTGCTGTCCTCTTTTTCATTCATACACAACTATATGTGGCACTTTTCATGTTTAAACCATTTCAACCAGATAAATTGGTGAAGGTGAATGACATCTAAACAAATATTGAAATAAATACAATTGAAGTTGCATAATTGTCACTAAATCTTACATTACCTGGAAGATCATTAAACAACACAGACAGGCAATTGCATCACACATTTCACTGACCTACTGTGCTTGGTTAGTTATATATGGTGCATTGTGTGTAGAGGAATGGTGAAATGAAAAAGTTGCATGAAGAAATTTGAGGAAGGACACTTAATGAGAGGAAAGCAAAAAGAATGTCCATAGGGGTTGATTTATGCAGGAGAGTGAGTTAAAGGAAAGGAATCTATTGATGGAGAGAAGACAGCAGGTATAAAGGTGATTGTATAAAGACAAAGGTAGATGAGGAATATAAGGATTTATATAGGGAAGCATGGAGGTAGTATAGACAAGAATTGTAAAGGGGCATAGGGAGAAAGGTGGGTCCGAAGGATGTAAGCTATGTGTAAGGGCTGTTAGAAGTGATGCAGGGAGGTGTAAGTCAGAAGGTATGGAGACACGGAGGTCTTAAGACAGATTGTTTCAGACTGCAGGGGGCAGAAAGGCAGAAAGAGATGAAAAGAACATTTCTTGATGGTATTGACTTTCAGCTCCACAAGGAGAGGAGTGAGTGATCAAGACCCTGAGCAAGGAGAGAAAGAGAAGCAGGGCGAGACACAGTAACAGGAATTAGTGAGGAAGAAAAAGAGGAAAAAGAGACTTGCTGGTTTAACCCAGTGACATTCAGCACTGTGTGGGAACTGTAATGCCCTTTCACTTATTTCTAATGTCTGAACTGGAAGACATCTGCATGCACACACACATACACACATGCACGCTCACATGCAGAATCGCACACGCATGAATAAACTGAGACACCCATGCACACAGGTACATGCTTCTGCACCAATAAAAAGATCTGCTCGCCATCTAAGCAAGGACCATAGGCATCATTGAGCTTGGCGAGATAGTGGCTCAATGCCAGCATGGCAACAGTCAATGCCCAGAGAGATGACCCTTTTGTTTTTCTTTTCCACATAAACCCAAAGAGAGTGAATCCAAAAGAGGCTGACTTGGGACCAGCAAAACAAAAATACTCAGGGAATTCACAAAGAATGGATTGCAGCTGCTGATAGCAACCACTATCTGCCCTGTCTTACGGACGTGTTCACTAAAGATATATTGCACTGATATTATGATGTAAATTCTCATAAAGTTTTGAAGCTGAGAGCAGTTTGCCTCCTTATTTTGACACATGATTGCAATTATCCAGGTGGCAGAGTATAAATGTGAGGGGTGAAGCCCTGAATAACTCCCAATCTGACGCGTACTTGGGCTGAGTTTGTGTTTCTGTTTTTAAATAGATCGGACTTGGCTAATTAAACCGCGGTCTTCAATGATTATTTAAACCTACAAAGTTAGAAAAGCGGATTGGTCAAGTCCTAATTTTAATGAATGTGTTTGTCTACACATCCAAAAGATAACACACACACACACACACACAAACAGTCCACTTTCACACAGTGAGCGTATGTGAGTGCATTAGCTGCTGACATCAGGTGAGTCAGACTGAGCCAGAAATCTAATTGTTTATCATCATCATTTTTCATTAACTTTTCATATACCTTCAAAAATTACACACAGGGAAGAATTGACTGAAAAACAAAAATAAGCTGCAAGAGACAGAAAACACAAGTCAAACTTTGCTGATCATTCAGTTGATGAGAATGGTGGTTTTTTAAATCAGATCCTGAATTGTCCCTCTTTTTCCTGGACAGGTTTGTGATGTATGTACATTCCACAAAGGTATAGGCCACAGTACTATAGACAATATGAAAATTATTGTAGATGCTTTCATAAAGTTTAACATTATCCTTGTCAGTTATTTTTGTATGTAGCATTTTAATCGGCAGCGTGTGGTTGCCCGTCATTTCTGTCTTTCCCAATGTGGCTCTTTTCAGATTTAGGAAGAGTCTTGTGCAGGGACTGCTAAGGAGCAGCAGCTAGAAACAAACCAGAGGGCCACAAAACTCTTCTCAAAGGACTTGCTTTTTTCTTGTCGAAGCAGGGCTATTTATTGAATCATAAATGTTTTCAATCTTGACTGGGTGTGAAGAAAACAAAAGATATTATTATAATTCTGCGCCCTCTTATAATGTCTCTGTCTGCTTCTTTTCATTCTTCACTGCAGCTGGTTTTCTCTACACGTTGGGCTGTGAGATATTGATTCCCTTTTAGATCAAAGACGAGACGTTTAATCTCTCTGTTGACTGCTGATAGAATTTGTTTCAGTACTATATCTTATTTCTCTCCATCTGTCTCTTTTTCCTGATTAAGCAAATAGGCTTTTTGTCTCTTTTTCTCTCAGACATCTTTGTGTGTGAGCATTTCCTTGTATACAGAATCCATGTGTGTATCCTGCTGTTGGTTGTCTTTTGTGTGTGTGTGCATATGAGAGAGGAAGACAGACTAACAAAAAAGAAGAGGAAGCATCTTTGGCAAGATTGAATCTCCCTCTTCAGCTTTTCAAAGTGATCAGGCCCTTCTTCAGAGCTGGGCTGTAGCAGGGAGGGAGAGAAAAACCTTTGCTTCAAAAGGAGGATTAAATGACTCTTGCCAGGGTGTGTTTCTCTATAGTGGGTTGGAATGATTGTGAGTATATGCATTGGAAAAGATAACCTTCATAAAAGTTAGATGAGATTTGTGGATTGTTGTTGGTGAAGTAAAACTTGAGACAAAGTTAAACTGCCAGAATTGAGGTAATGTCTAGCAAGCTGATTTCAATGTTATCAGATGACTGAATGGCTGTTATCAGTGGTTATGGTATGGTGGTATGGGTGAGTAGGGGCCTGCTCCACCTGCTGGTAAGCCAGTAGGTTGTCATCAGCCCATTCAATGGGCAGCTACATTAACATGTATTGTTTACCAGTCGTAGTAATTATGCACAACAGGAAATGGAGTATAAAGCAGGAAATGGAGTATTAGGCAAGGTGTGAGGGGTTCATGTTGCATGTAAAAACTAAAGTTTACCGTGTTATTAGCAGTAATGTCAGTAACTTCCGAGCATCATTTTTTATTGAAGTGCTTAGGTCTCTGAATTATACTGCAGCCTTAGTGAGCGGGCCATTGAATAGGCTGATAACAACCATCTTAACCTACCAGCTGGTGGAGCAGGCCTATACTCGCCCATTCTTGTGCAGCAATTACCAGTGATAATGCCAATTAAATCGTCTGAATCATTAGAAATCGGTGCCGTGAGCTAGGGTTGAAAATTTTAGAAAAATATGATTGTGACTGATAATGAAACTGCGACATTCATGGTATTGAAGACAAGGATCAGTTTTGACCAATTCTCATTTCACTGAAATATACATCGGATCCAAGTGATTTTATGAGTGTCATGTCCTCAATACTATCCAGCTGCCACAGAAATGGTAAACTTGGCAACTCTGAAATTAAATATAGCGGCAAAATTGGGTAGTTTGTGTGACATTCACAAAATGCTTATCCTGCCTGTCTGTTAGCACAATTAATAAGTCTGTTTATTGCAGAGTCACTTTAGTTCACAGTAGAGTTCCAATAAACAATCTCTCCAACTGGCCACCATAGTGCTATCTGGCAGGGAGTTACTGATTTACAGACCTCATAGCAAGCTGGACCATTAGACCAGGCATTGTCGATAAAACACAGTAACTGTTCTAGATACTGAAATTAATGGGAGTCCCAGACAGTTTTAGCTTTCTGTGCAATTTCTCACAAAGATGACACTCACCCTGTTTGTGTCCAGTCTGCTTAGACTGCAGGAAGGAGCAAACTGCTGTTTTTTGTGTTGTTGCTTCATTTAATGACACTTACACAAACACTTCATGGTTGTGTATATTTGGTGACCTGCCAGTTCATTAAAGCTGGTAGGGGATTGTTGTTGCTGCACCAAACTCCGATTTGCTCTCACACTCTCCTACCTTCCACACAAATCTCTCACCTGGAGTTGGATCAATGCTCTTTCTTTGTCTCTTGCTCACACACGCAGTGAAATTCGCACAAGCACAGTTGTATGGTTGTTCATGCAGAGAGGCATGTTCACACTGTATATGCAAGCTCTTACACAGCACTCCAATCTCATATTCCTGCCAAACTCTCCTCTCCATGCCTCTCAGGTCTGTTCTGTATTTCAAGGCCGCTGCTGCTCAAACCCCCTTTGAGACAACTCAGGTTTTTTTTCTTGCAGGCTTGGAGAAACATGCCTGTGAACAGGATTGTTTGCTCGTGATTTTTCTTTCTCTGGCAGCCATTAGAGCAGGAATTCTGTGTCGTGTCTGGAGATTCTTGTTTGTGTATGTACCACCCACATCTTCAGGTGTTGGATGTACCGCACCTGCTACCAAGGCATCTGATTTTCTCTGGTTTATTTTCACGAACAGCATGGATCAACTGTAACTTCAGTATGCTGGTGTCTGGAGGCTGCATGAAAGCTTTCCTATTTCCAACTCATTATGTAAAGAACCTGGCTTTGAATCCGTTTTCTCTCTCCCTTGTTCTTTAGCCGTATTCGCGTGGGATTAGTAGTGTGTGTGGACTTCGTGTAATTAATAAATTACTCCCAACCTCTGCAGTTCAGTTGATACACAAGCACAGGATATGGAGATTACCTGGGAGTACATCAGGTCATGTTTTTTAATTTGTCACTTCTGGATTTTGCAAAACAAAACAAAAGTGCATATTCCGGGAACATTAGTCTTTAGTATGTAGAGTAAATATAGGACTTATGTATCCTGCCCTCCATGCCTGGTTTTCTCCATCTCTGTCATATTGTTGAAGGAGTACTGCAATAAAAATCTACTTAACAACTGGCCAACGTAATTGTTTTTCGTAATATTATCACAATAATTATCAGGTTTTTGTGCTTAAAATAGCAGCATGTGAGCTGTGTGAACAGCGTGTGTGTTGTGGAACCTCTTGGATTTAATTTTAGTGCAAATGTTAAGAGGATAGAGCAGCAGGCTTGGCTGATTTAGGGGTCTCATCTGTTTTTTCCAGGTGACGTTTGCAGTTTCCAGTAAAAATAGATCGTAAAATTATTTATTGAAAATAATGGTTTACGAATAAAAGCATACCTTTACTACAGTTCAATTTGTAGAAGATGTCGCAGGCATGACAAAAAAATATTTTTGACTTGACTCTTCATGTTTCTGTTTGAGAATCAAGCCTTATGGAGTATATACTTGATTAATTTATTAACACAAAGCTTTTATTCTGAAATAATTGTTGGGCCGTGTTTGCAGTTCATGTCTGTTGGCATTTAAATGAAATTACGATGGTAGAAATGATATGCTTTGTTCTATTATATATGTCCATTGTCACAGGCAAACTCAATGTAGATGGTAGGCAGCACAAGAGCAGCAATATTTTCTGTGTAGACACTGCTCCGGTGCGAGCCGCAGAATGACTGGAAAGATGCAAAGTCCACCTAGTGGCAAATACATAATAAGGAAACCAATTTTCCAAACCTTTTTCACACTACTCAGTTACTCATGATTAACCTGATCATGGAAAATCACTTACTTATTATACATTATATACAATATCCTTATTGTGCATGTTTTTTTAAATCATAATCCATGATAAAATGGCCATAAAAACATGTTAAGCATAATCCCCTGACATGCTTCAGGAGTGGTTTGGAAGTTAATAAGGATCTGAAACCTGCTCTTTTTGTTGTTTCTGCCATTGAATCCATTGTAACTATTGTAAATCCATGCTGACAACAGCTGCTGCAAGCTTCAAACTTTTCTAAACAAACAACCGTACAGGAGGTGAGTATTTGATACTCAAAAGTTAGCTTTTCAGTGGAGTCTTCCTTTAGGGCTTCAGTTTGATTGACTGCGCATTGTTTTATTATTTGTACAGCACATTGTACTGCTGTCCTCCTCCCAGTTAACTTAGGAGACAGATTGGTTTCTGCTTGCCAATGCAACTCTGGAGAACGGCGTAGGCACTGTAATTAAAATGTGAGTTTCAACTCCTAACCTTGTCTCTCCCTGTATTAAATCTGTAGCGGTAAGCAGCAAGCAACCACTGGGAATATATGACAGGTAATTTTAGCAGACAAGGCAGAGGTGGAAATTCTTTACTCTGTGGATTCAGCATTGCAAGTCCTTTGGGAATAAAAAGCATGGTACAGTCAAGGTGAACAACCTCCATGGAAAACGCCACTCGAGCTGTCCTACGGGTTTCTAAGTTAATGGACTCTGCACGCAGCTGCCTCTACCTGACCATGCATTCCCCTTCAAATGGGTACAATGACCCTTCCTGAAAGATATAGAAGTGACCATGCATAATATGCTGGCACAGCTGAGAGAAAAGTTGACTGGTGGTGCCTGGTGTCAAGTGGGCACTGACTGCTTTAACACTGCACCTACTTTCTGAGTGGCCACCTTCTTACCAAGTGTCAGGAGCTGTCATAGAAGGAAGAGACATATTGAAACATCACTGTTTGTTTTCTTCCAGACATTCCTTTTTTTGCAAAATGCATTTAAAATGAAACTTTTTCAGTGTATGACCTAGAGAATGCTTCAAAAAAAGTCGTCATCTCATCTCTTAACTTTCCTGATTGTATTCATCTACATTTTGTCCATACCGGCTTCACTTTGCTGTTTATTCGGCAAACATTTCAACATGGCTGCTCTTTATGTATCAAAGGCCAGGTGACGAAAATGCTGCTGAATTAAACAGCAAATCATCCAGCTGAGGTGAAAGCTGTGCTGAATGTGCTACCAGGAGTGCATTCCTCCAGTGTGAGAGAGGCTATGTTTTTCTGTTCGCACAGGTCAGCAGGTCATAATGTTTCTTTTCCATGTTTCTGTGCTGCCTCTTGAGGCATGTGGTGGTGCAATAAAAAACGGTTGGAATGGTAATAACAGTTTGCGACTGTAATCTTTAAAAAAAAACTGCAGCCACCAGGAGCCTGTGTTGTCTTTGGTGGCTGGCTTCCCAGGCTCTCTGTCAAAGCCATTACAACTCTCATCTGTATCAGTCCGCTCCATCTCTTCAGTCATCCATCAGCTAATCAGTGTGCAGCTAAAGTGTCATGGAGCGCCTCTGCCTCACCTCTTGCAGAGGTTAGTTGGCGAATCTCAGAAGGAGTGTTTAGGTGGCGTTTATCCAACTCAGGGGAATTCTGATCATATTATCTTTTTGTTACCTCCATGTGTTTGTTTCTTTGTCAGCATGATTACATTAAAACTAATGGCCCCATTTTCATCCATTCAACTTGATGCATGGGCTAAGGAAGAGTCCGTTACATTTTGAAAGGGATCAAAATCTTGGGCCGATACACAAATTGTTTTCACTTTCATTATTGTGTAATAAGCCATTTGTGCTATTTTCATTTTGTGTCGGAATTATTGTAAAAAGCAACATTGTTTTTGAAGGGAAAACTCCACCTCGAGGCTGGGCATGATCATTACAGCGTACCTTGGCAAAATCTGTTCTCTCCAAGTGCATTTCTGGTTGGAGGATGTCTGTGGGATCAGAATCTACAACCCTCTAGCGATGGTCTCCGTTAATCTAGCTTTCTCTTTGGCTCACCCATTCAGCCAGGACATTTCCTGCTTCTCTCTCAATTCATTTCTAGTAATATATTAGTGTTTTAGTCCTTAGTGCTAAAATATCCTTTCTGGCATTTTGCTTTTCTATCTGAAAAGCTGTCCTTCAGCATGCTTGTTTTGGGAGAACCCATTATAATGATATACTATTTGGAAAGTGCATTTTGAAGAAGTTGAAAGAAACATACATCAAATCTATCTACTAAGTGATTTGCCAGCTAGAATTGAATCCTCCACCTTGGCAGCAATGGTATTCCTTTCAGTGATTTACACGAGGACACAATGCAGACAGGAGGAGGAAATGTGATGCTTGGGACCATATATATCCTCACCTAAATTTAAAACCAACTTCAAATCCCCAGCTATATATCTTATCTGCCAACCTCGGGCACCTTCAGTCCCTTTGCCTCTCACTTTGAGGTCTGGCCTCTTCTGAAATTTACGTCGCCCACCTCGGGCCTGACTACTACCAGTAATGGTGGCCTATAATTGAATCTGCTTGGTATTTGGTGAATTGCTGTATATACTGACTTTTTGGGGTCCCTGGCCAACAGTCCTTATCATGTCTCTCTTCCTTTCCCCATGGCTAGTACTTCCTCTCCAGTGTTCCTCTCCTTAATAACACTCCTCTGTGAGTTTCCATCATCATGACCAGAGAGGAAATTGTTTTTCTCTGACACTCAAAACTCATTTAGAGAAACTTTGGCTGGTGTTTTATAACCTCTTCTAGTTCCCACCCTGTTTTTTTTTTCCAGTTTATCCTTCTCCCTCTTTTTCTTAAACTCCCACCCGTACACTTTTAAAGCCTTAATGACGAAGCCTTCCTCTTCTTAATGTACATCTTCCTCCCTCCAGGCAATTACCACCCTCTATCTCATGCACTCCTCCCGCCTATGAGCATATCTTGCCGTCCATTTCTCAGTGGCCCCTCAGCGGCCCACTGCCACTTATCCCTGTGAGTCACCATGGGGATAACAGACACACATACATCCGCACACTGCCGCAGGGGCCCAAGTCAAACACACGCACAAACAAACATGAGCAAATTGCCTGAAGGGATGTCGTGCTGTTAAACGGTGTGTTTCTCTCCCAGACGCACTCTGCTTTCCTCACAACCGACTTATTTGTCATGCTGTGCGATTTTGTTGTTTTGTTGAAATATTTAAGTGTTTGCATTAGCTTAAATTCCTCTTAGAGATTTGTGAGGGCACTCCATTGTCTATCTCAACAATATGCTAATGTCAGCTGGCTTGTTTTCTCTCTAAGTTTAACGAGTCTCTTTTATCAGCTGTAAATTACATTAATAAGAAATGGATTCAGTATTCTTATGTCTGAATATGTATCAATGTCAAACCTTTTTAGGGAAAAAACAAGAATTGAGTATGAGTTCACTTGAGCAGCTACATAACCAGCTACCAAATCTTGCCAAAGTAGTTGGTGAGGGGCCTTTTTGGCTGACCGTTGGAGGTCAGTGAGTTATCCGACTTTGTTCTGGGACGGGTTCATACTCTAGGCTTTCAGATAGACTTTTTTAAATTGATGGCTACCTTCTTTTTTTGTTTCATAAAATCTGAACAAATCTGAAGAAAATCTGAAGCATATCAATGAAATTTCCCATCAAACATACCTTATTTTCTCCGATTTAAGCCACTAAAAACATATTTTTCTATAGTTTATGCTTTCCATAATTTTATCAAAGAGATTTCTGTGTGCTTAAAGCAGAACTTCAGAGCTTGGTAACAGGAGGAGCAATAAAAAGGATAAACAACAACCCCGGGGTTGGAGAGAGACAGAAAAAGAGACCACACAGGACGACACAGGATGAACACACACACACACACACACACACACACACAAGCAGGGAGGCCAACTGTGTATGTTTATGCTCCTCCTGACAACAGCGAGGCCTCCGTTGGGAGAGCTTGTAACCTATGTGTGTGTTTGGGAGTTCAGGAGAGCTCGCTCACAGTCTTATCTCTCCAACAAGGCTTAATGGGGTAATGGAAACCTCCAAGTGCATGCTGGGAATGAGCAAAACATAGAAGCAATGCTATTGAGAAGGGAAAAGTGATGGCTGATAGGGCTTCACACTGCAGTTTACAGTATAGGCCTTTCTTTCTGTGTTACTAATGAAAGACTGGAAGAGACAGCTGACAGAAATCAGCAAGATTTTAAGTCCTGTCAGTCTAATCCATATAAATTTACAACACAGTAGTATAGATCTTTTTATTCAAAGGGCTTTCATGGGCCACCTCACATAATCCAAGCGTGAAGATTTCCATCTGGAAAACACTTTTTGTATGAATGTAAAACTAGTTACCCATTGCAGACCGGACAAACTTTAATGTCAAGTGTGATTATGCATTACAGTGTGGCCTTTCTATAATGATCCACAGACCATTTTCCTTTGGCTGTAAGACTCCCTCTTTATAAGAAACTCTCTCCAAAGTGCTGGGTTCCATAAGAGCAGCCTATCGTTAAACCCAATCGACCACACTTTTCAACGCTGCGTCGATTTTAACTTCACCTCGCTCAACACGCAAGCTCATTTCCAACTCAATTTCACAGCCATTTGAATTGGATGGATTTGACTCTGTCCACTGGGAGACCACAGTGGTTTCCCCTCAAGGCAGAGCATCTGAGAGAGAAGGTGGTAGAGGGGAAAAGAGTGAGAAGGAGATGAGGGGAGAAGGGGAATAAGACAGTGTGAGTGTTTAAGGCAGTAATAAAAAGGAAAGATAGTTATTAAGAGGGGAATGAAAATAATGAACGTTTCTGTTAATATGCTAGAAAGATGTGTAGAGTGTGACAACACCTTTCTAGTGATAAGTTTGCACACATACAAGTCAGTATTGTGAAAGGTCAGAAATGTTAGGGCCCATAAAAAAATACTTCGTACAACCATAAGATATGGTTATTACTTATAAGTTATTACCTACTTTGGTTCATAAATATCAGCATTTTCTTTGTGAATCTCTGATTGTTTGTAAGATATGAGTGAAAAAGCATGATGAAAGTTTTATTTCCATCTCTCAGTTTTACTAAACATTTATTAATAGACTTTTAGAATGGAAACTTGAGCTGATTGGCCACTTGGTTTTGGTTGCTGCATACATTTTCATTCCAGTTTGATATATAGCCATATACCAGACCAGACTGCTATACCGGATTTCAGCACTAGGTGTCGAACATGACTCAGCAGCAATTCGAATTAGAGTGTAGCAACTCCTGTCCAATTATTGGCGGTGATGCGTTCCCTACGTTGGTTTGCCAACTGACAATACACAGAAGAAGAAAAATAAAAACAGAAGAAAAAAATTTGAGTGAGGCTTTGTCTAAAATCTTTCCATTTTGGTGCAGTTTTAGTTTTCTTTGGACTCTGCCATGTCTCATCGCATCACCCCAAAAATGTGTCGCCAGATACACTTTGATAGCTGTTAATATACCTCTTTGGCTTGCTCAGGTACAGTATAGTCTTATGTGTGGGAAACACTGTATATAGAAGTTGTATTCAGCAGTTTGACCTACAGGCACAGATTACTGATTTTGTCTTATTTTAAATTTGCCAGAACATGTTTAAATGATATATGCCGGTTCAGCCGGTTGGCTGGTGAAAGCTATTACACCCAACTGGACCGGCAATATCTGAAAATGATCTAACTCAATTGGCCACTATTTTGTACCTAAACAATTCAGATCACTGAAAGACATTTGGATGATTGCTTGATCGAATTCTGTTCGGGAGGGAAGTGAGTATGTGTGACAGATAAAGAGACAGAGGGTCTCTTGGTGCTCTAGGCCAGTAGGACCTCCACAACCCATGAAGTCTATTTCTCCCGTGGTGCGACCACCCTCCTTTATCTGCTGCCCTCCAGGGGAGCAGCCCATTCACACGGCTACTCTCTGATTTAATTGTACAGTTCAGGATGACTGGTCTCACCTTCAGCGTGGCTTTTCACCATGCAGGGCTCAGCACATCTCATCCCCCTACAGTCCACTCATTTGCCTGGAAGATGGCGAGAAGGAGGATGTACAGCCTCATTTTCCTGCTTCGCCACTATTACCCTTTGACTTTAAGAACCAGTGAAATCTGTTGACTTCAGCTGGATTGAAAAGGGAGAGATTGGCTGGGGGAGAGGGAGATATAGACGCCAATATGCAAGCAGAAAAAAGGTCAATGAAAGAGGAGATAGGTTAAATAGAGGTAGATTGAAGAGTGACGAATATAAATGTAATGCTATGAGAGAGTAGTGGAAGACAGGAGAGGCTCAAGAGTGAAAATGATTAGAAAAGAGGAAGGAGTTTCTTTGGGTCTTAGAAAGAAAAGGTGATTGGAATCTTCTCAAAATTTCGAAAAACCACCTAAACATAAACTATTTGCCAACAAATGTCCATAAATATGTACTGATCTAAACAGAAACTTGAAGTTAAGATTCATCCTGGGATGACAGGGTGGAACAGGGACAGAGAGAATGTGAAAATACATGTTCTAAAAGCTCATTATTCATCTTGTTTTCCAAATGTCACCAAGAGCTGAAAAAGACACAAGAAATCCGGAGATGACGAGCCTTTTCTTTTTGCAGAGGGCCTTGTTGCCACTTAATTGCTCATGGCATCGACCAAAACGTCCTGCTGTCTTACAGAAAGTCGGGCCCTGAGCCTCTTGCGGCCTGATCTAATTATCCCAAACATGACAGCTGTTGAAGTCTCTTTCTTTCGTCATATCACAAACAGTGTGAGGTGACTGCCTGGCTTCTATCCACGACTGTATAAACTTGTCAAAGTATGACTTATTTCCCTTGGAACTTTAAGTAGTATCTCTGTTGGTAAAATGAGGAGGGGGACACACTGAGAGGAGAAACAGGGTGATACCACACACTCAAACACACTTGCTTCCTTTGTGTTTATCTGTATGATGTCAAAGAATTAGATTAATTTGCAACATTTCAGACAAATACACAGAAAGCACACCCGTTTTGAATGTTATTAGACGATTTAACGGCCGTTACCAGCATTAATCGGCCCAAATCGGCCCATATGAATAGTTCAGTAGACACCTGCTGGCAGTTTGAGAAGGACTTTATCAACCCATTCAATGGCTGAGTTAAACACTGTTGTTGCCTTACTATACAAAAGCATTTCTCTCAGGTTAGGACAAAAAACTTCCTGGTTAAGATTGATAAAAGCAGTTTAAAAAGTAAAATTAATGCACACAAATGGCAGAAGTTGAGTTGTTAGCACTGGAGCTCTGGAAGTGATGTGTGGATGTTAGTTGTTGTTACGACAAATAGCACTGTCTGGTTTTGTTTTGACATGAGACACTTTCAGTGGGCTGATAACGACCTGCTGGCCTACCAGCAGGTGGAGTAACTCACCCTTACGTATGGGCTGATAACAACTCATAAAATTCTATATAACATTTGAAATGAGTTGAAGACAAATAAAAAAATAGCAGAGACATAATATCTGAGACAGTTGAGATGCAGTTTGTGAAAAATTAGCTGTAATTCAGTTCAAGACTGCCATTCAAGATGACCCTTAGAGGGTCACACATTACATTTAAGGGGCTTTATACATTTCAAATGCATGGGACGACATAGCTGTACACTTCATAAAACAGAAAGTTCAAACTATAAGTGATGAAGTCCCGCTTGTTCATCACAGAGTCTCCCAGTGGTTTTCACACATTTCATTCACTGTGTCAGTGTGTTGGCTCTGACCTGTGTTGTCTGTCCCTCTCGACAAGCTCCTTATAGCCACTTTGTGTTTTCCCTTTTTTTTTTTTGAAGCCAGTTCTTCTGAGACCCCCTTTGTCA
This sequence comes from Serranus cabrilla, assembly GCA_903364295.1. Classification (NCBI taxonomy): domain Eukaryota; kingdom Metazoa; phylum Chordata; class Actinopteri; order Perciformes; family Serranidae; genus Serranus; species Serranus cabrilla. Next base: position 1,328,569 of record CAFUXE010000016.1, on the reverse strand, counting down.
TTATTATGCAAATGACAGTATTCCACACTATCTTGCTTTGTTGTAAATAAATTGCATAGTAATTAGGAGTGTGATTTATTTGCATAAGTGCCTGGCTACACTGACGAGGAAGGGAAGTTAAGAGAGAGAGAGGGATGCATGGAGGAACACAAAGCTGAGTTGTAGCTGGTTGGTGATTTTCCTGTGAGATAGTCAAATATATATCTATATATATATAGAGGGAGAGGACTTACTTCAAGTGCTCTTAACTCGAGTGCCTGCTGTGGACAGATCAGGGTTTTCTACCTTTTTCATCAAACCCAAGTTTTTGTCCATATCCTAGCCTCAAAGGCTCTGTTGTAAACCTAGCGATAATGCATCCCTTTTTGAGATCGAGTAAACTAGTTATAAGTCGATAAATTACCTGCGCATTTACACCTGGTAGTTGTGTGCATGCTATTTTTTTTCTCCATACATAATATGAAGAGCTTAATGTTATCAAGGGATATTTTCTCACAAACAAACATGGCAAATGTCCAGTAAGTAACATCACATGTGATCGACTGTTGCATATGCTGTGCTGTCTGAATCCCAGATTCATAACACATTGCATTACAAATGTGTCTGTCTAAATTGTCCAATGCTGCTGCTTATCCCTTCATCGGAGGTTACATGCACTAATAAAAATTTGCAGTTAAAGGCTTGACAAACAATTTGTAATGTCAACACGAGGCACTTCTGTCCTTACTTGTTGTTGATTGTCTCGGTTAAACTGCCATATGAGAGAGGATAAATTCTTTCTAATCACATCACTGTCTCCTTGAATTATAATTTGCGTGAGCGGTCGGTTAATCTGGAGGGAAATTGGATTCGACCAGTGCTGTCTCTCATGGGAAATTTCCACCTTTCAAAGTCCAGGCCTTCTGCTTTGATTAGAAGGCCAATGGCTTGTTTTTCCTGGTTAATAGGTGGATTTTAAACATGCAAGATGTATGTACATTACTGCAGCATGCAGCTAGTCATTTCATCTCATAAATAAATATTTTTTCTTACATTAAATGAAAATAGTACCTACATATGGCAGTGGATCCTTAACACAGAATATTTATTCCGAGACAGATAAAACGGTCGTTTCACAACCCGATATAAAAAAGGTGATCATTAGCTAACCCTTTTTGAAATATATTCCATTGAAAACTGTGCAAAGAAACTATATGTTTATTGCACATATACACTCATTCCGAATGTGATGCCTGCATCACGTTCAAATTTTATTTTTATTTAATTTTTTTTTACAAAATATCCATGAGGTTGCACTCTGCAGCAGTGGTTGTAACCAGGAGATGTTCCCTCCAGCAGGCACGTTAGAGCAGCTCCTCATTTTTATGGCCAGAGCAGCCACTCAGCCATCCATATTTTGACATTTACACTGTGCCGCTGGATATCAATGGCCAGACCTCAGCGGGGCTGAATGGTAATGACCAGTGATAACCTTTTGGATAGACAGCTGGTAAATATAAAGAACCAGCAAAAATAAATATTTGTTTTTCTCTGCTTTTTAATAATTTCAGACCTACTGTTGGCTTTTAAATGTGTTTGATACAGTAAACACAGATGTGGTTTTCCCGTGCTCTGCCGGTTGACTCTACAAATCCACACCTACATCATATTCTCTGAATATGCATGGAGCTCTCACACACACACATGCATCTGAATGTCTTTCTGTTTGATACTTCTTTTCAGTCATCTTGTCATGTTTTCTGTTTCTCCCCTTTTTCATTCCTCACCAGCACCAACAATTGACACAGATGCACACTGCAGAGAAATGTCAATACACATGCTGCTCAACCACACGCACACAGGAAGGAGATCACACTGCAAGCTGTATTCAATAGTCCTAAAGAGACTTCCAATAGCGCTAAGACACCCACACACATACACACAATAAACACAGGGTGTGGTAGTACGACATAAAAATTAATAAAACAATAAAAGTAAAGGGATGGTTGTGGATTTGGGGCATTAAGTTTTATGAAATACATACAGCACATGGGTTTATGTCTAAAACTTTAAGAAAAATGTAAGCAGTAAATATCATATTCACATATCTTTTTATATTATTTGGGGTTAATAATTTGCAATAATTACTGCCATGGTTAAATTATTCCACATATAAAACATTGTGCAAAAAAAGTGAACTGAATGTGTGGGTAGTGTGCGTGACTAGAGCTCTTGGTTGTATACCAACTGACTAATAATCAGATGCATAATCACTGCGAATAACAAAAAGCTTGTCATGTAGCCACTGTTCATGGGTCATCCAAGATGTGAATGTTTATGTATTTCAGAGAGTTGGTGGGATATAAAAAAAAGGGTGTTTCTCTCTGACTCT
>CAFUXE010000016.1:1315871-1326125 GCA_903364295.1 Serranus cabrilla | reverse complement strand
ATACGCACTTTAAGTACTTAATATGACTTTGCAGAATTAGCTGAAAAAGCTTTTTCAAGATTGGTATTTTTTATTTTATTTTTTTCCCACAAGAATTAAAGATAAAAGGTTAAAAATCAAGGTTTTTTATTTTCCTGTTTCATCTTACGTATTTTGCAGTGATTATGATTTTTAAAGGTTTTGTTATAGCATTTTTTAAATCACCTTTTGGGCAGAGCAAAATAACTACTCTAATCTGTTGCAGTATTACAGAGGAAATCCTCCCTACTGGCATTAAAGAGATTTGTTAAAAGATACGTTTCTAAGTGTGTACATGCTTACATATAAAAAACGTAATCCCCTGATCTATTTGCTGTGTATGTATACTTTGAAATGTGTAAACTGCAGCTGTCAAAACACCTTGATTTAGACCTCTTCAGATTTCTTCTCCTTTCAGAATAATTGACGCCCAGGTAGTGAACCTTGCTCTTAGTGTTTAAGCGCACTCAAGCAAACATGGCCTCACACAGGGAACCTCAACATGTGTCGAGACCCCACGTCAATGTCAGAGGTGTTTACTGGCCAATGAATCCTATCGATTCACTGAGAGAGGTGGGATTGGAGTCGTGGCAGCAGTGCGGAGGTATTCGCCCTCAGCTGAGTGGTGTCGTGAATTTTGAGAAGGTGAATATTGATCTAAAATTACCTCTGTGGGCCCCGAGCAACTAACTAGATACAGCAGAGATTTTGCAAACGGGGGCAAAGCTTTGCTGCGGCACCAACATTACTTTAAACCATAGATCAATGATCATTTTAACTTTAGCCTCTTATTATAAGCCAATAAAGCAATAAAGACGGCCTTATAAAAAATGCTTTCAGGAACAGGTAGAGAGAAGAAGGGAGTGGTGATGGAGGTTGAAGAGGAACACTGAGGTCTTTGGCAAGCTTTGAGCATCCAGAAGGTCTCAGATAAATGTGTGCCCTGTTCAACCTTGAAGTCCTGCCAAGATGAATCAGTGAAATGACTGGATACTGGCTACTAGTCCCAAAGCCAAGTGCTACATGAATTAACCATGGACCTCAGAGGACAAAAGATGTGGGGATGGTGGAGATGAAGTTAAAAAATGTCCTGGAAGGAAACGAAGGAGGAAAGAAAAACAAAGAGAAGGACGCAGCGAGAGGAGGGAGCAGATGTCAGAGTTGGCTTAAGTTGTCATGGTAATGCCTTGCCCTAGTCTCAACTCCAGGTCACTCCTTTCTGGCAGAGTCCAAGGTGAATGGCTCTCGGCAAGGATATGTGTTTGTGTGTTTGCATTTACGTGCTCGTGCGCTAAAAGGCCTTGAGCAAATGCTGGCAGGGTGGCGCAAAGCTGATGAAGCGAGGGAGTGAGTGAGTGATGCCCCGGGTCCAGGGCTGTCAGCCAGGCTAATGGAGGGCGCTACACTTGGCCGCCCACTGACTGACAGGTGCCAACCGAGGCCTTCGTCAACCCGAGCACCAAGTCGGCGGTGCCAGCTCGCTTACGGTGGTGAAGGATGATGACACAGAGATCGCTCACTCGGCTAATGCTGACACACATGGCGCATGCACACCCTTCTGAGCTTGTCACTCAGTGAGGAGCAGAGGCCGCGAGATGAGATGGTCTTAAAAGTACACTGACTTATCAAGCACAGACAAGAGGGTCAAGTTGCTGCTTTGAAATCGGAGTCACCATTATCAGTGGGATTTTCACGCTGGCAGACTGACCTATGATCTCTGCTGGCCCGCATATTTGACCACGGTTCCTCTTCATACACAGGCAGGATCACTTACAGGATATTCTTCTGTGTCTCAGCCACTCTCTTTTATTGCTGGACACCTCATTTGAATTTTGTGGAATTCACAATTTGGAGTAGTGCAATATCCAGCTTGCAGGATATGCAATAAAAGGCAAAATATACCATTCTCATTTAAATATTGTAGTGCTGCAGTTTTAATATATATTTTGATGAAAATGTATATAATTATGCAGAAAATGAGAATTCCCTCAAATATTGTGAATCATATTGCAACTGCAGTCGAGGAAGCAGTCGAGAGCCGAACAGCCAGCGAGCCTACAAACCTAATGTTAATGAAGAAAATAAACGAAAATGGCCTTAACACAGCATCTACTAATTACTTGATAAGAACAATTAACACATTACATTACTCGTTACAATAACAAAGTGATCATAGTACTCTAACCCCTCAACACTGGTTATAGGTAAATGGAAATCGTCACCTCTGGGGGCCATCCATAGCAGAGCTGTAAGGGTACCAGGGCTCAGCAGGGCCCCTGTGCTTGAATCACATTACATGTATGATCAAACACTTTATGCAAATGCATACATTCATAAGATCAGTGTTGTTCATGAAGTCCTATTGTAGCTATATTAACTCAGACCCATGTCTAGCATGTCGGAAGAAAGGTTAGATTGTGTTTGACATGTCTGTGTCATTCTTTGGCCTTACAGAGATGAATCAGACATTAAGCAGGACCTCAGCTTCTTCAAAAGGCTCTTTGCTTCCAACAAGCCTGAGTCACCTGTAAGCAAGGTTTCATTTGACGTTGTAAAGCTGCTTTTCATAAACAGAAAGCTGCAGTTGGGAGACTTCTGTATTCTCATCTGGTACAGTGTAGGATGCTAGAGAAACAGCGAGTGAATGGGATTGGAGGAAGGAAGACCTAGTGGGATTGAATAGAATGAAAGGAAATATTGACTGAAAAAATGGAAGGCTATCAGAAGTAAGTAGTAAGAAGGAGTAAAGAGATCCTAGAGAAAAGATGAATCAATTACGAGGGCACTGAACAAGAAGTGAAAAAATGGTAGCAGTGTTAAATTGATTGAAGGGAGAACTCATGGAGGAATGGGTACGGAGTAGGAAAAGAGGGGGGTGCATGAAGGAAGAAGGAGAAGAAGCATGAATGGGGGGATGGCAGCTCCCCCAGTTGTCACCCTATCTACCACCATGTACAGTATCAGGTTCCTGGTAAGAGACAGGCCGACTGACAGAATGGGACCAGACCAGTCAAGCAGGCTGATGAGTCCTGTCTTTTTTAATTGAATAACTAAGGCCTCAGAGGTCAGGGCCAGACCACACCAGGCCACGCCAAGCATCAGGACTGTAAATGGATCACACCAAGCTCTGTGCGTCTTACCCCTCCCTCCCTGCTGTTTCTAATGCAAAGCTCACCCGTCTCCTGGAGAGGTTTTCCAAAAAACAAAGAACTGGCTCAAGATTAGACGGCTCCGAAGCAGCCCTTGAACTGCCTTGATCAAAAAGGGGTAAATGTGCACTTAAAAATTCACCAAAGTATTGACAGCTAGATAGTTATTATTGTTCCGGACCATTGTCAATTCAGTTGACCATCGGCCCAATCCTAGTGCCAACCTTAAAATCGTGGTGATTGTCTGAGCTGTTGGGTTGAAAGTTTGTGTAAAGCATCTAATTTGTAGCTCCTTTGCAGCAGCATCCATATTTGAAGCATTGTCGATAACATGGCAATGTGACAGTGACAATTTACATCCTGTCTAGACAGACAGGATGTAAATTGCAGCTTGACTGGTTGGCAGAGATACAACTGCAAGGCAGTTAATCTACTTAAAATAATGTTAAAAAGTTTGCTTTTCTGCATTTAATTTAACATATACTTACAGGCAACTTCATTTTTACAACAAATATTTGTATATTGAGTCCAAACATTGGTTTTCTTTCTCCTTGAATACTAATGTTTTACTGAACAATCCATATCAGTCGACCCCTAGTACAGAGTACACACTGACTCGGGACAGGAATGCAGAGAGGCAGAGAGACAATGAGACAGGACTCTGGGGTGTGTGTGAGAGAGAAGATGCTAAAAGGGAAGAGGAGTGAAACTGATGGCTGGGCCCTGGAGAGGGAGGGGCTGAGCTGAATGAAAATGGGACAAGAGAAGCAGGAGTGCAAGCACACTTCATCTTAGCGTTGCTATCAGCCTCTAATTGCTCAGATCAAATTGCTGCCTCTGCATATATCAAGGGAAAGTGTGAGTTTGATAGCCTGTAGCACAACCATTGACGTTGTAATAACGGTTTAATTGCTATGGGCCCGAGCTTCATGAAGACGTCAAGCCGCTCACCTCATAATGGCCTCTTCTTTTGTCAGGGATCAAGCCCCTTCCCATAGCAGCATGAGACGGATGCCCTCCCACCGGCATCATCATCTCCTTCTCTCCAGTAGATTAATGATGACCCCATCAAGCAGAAATACTGATGTCTTTTTGAGAGCTTACTGTGTTCTACAAAGGTCAGGGCCTAGGTTGAAATGTTAAAAGCAGAAGGTTTTAATAGGAACTATGGGTTAGCGGACTAAACATCTCCCCTGACGGAAAAATAACTGGAAAGAAGTTCTCCTTTGAGAGGGAAATCGAGTGGTACTGAATAATTCCTGGGAGCAGCTATGGAGAACAGTGTGGGGAGGTCAGGGTCAGAGCACACAGCTCCACCCCTACCATCATTAAGCTTCTGAAGCAGCCGGCCGTGGGCTCGTTAGCGCTAACGAGACGCTATAACTCTTTCTAGATGAGAAAGAAGCAGAATTAGTGGAGGGGAAAGAAAAAAGGGAGAACAGTGCTTATTCGTAGTCTTCTCATCAATGTTGAGTCTCTAATATGGCACCCTGCCATAAACCTGCATCACTGGCGGCTGCTTTTGGTTCAATATCTACCACCTGTTGTTTGTTCAGAACCAGCTGCCAGTTCATGCACCTGGATGGAGGTGTGGTCGGGTTTTTACAAATAATACTACTCATGTTCAACACTGTTCAAATCTCTTACTTTGTAGCATAAATAAACTCTTACTTTGTAGCATAAATAAACTCTTACTTTGTAGCATAAATTTAAAAAAGTTGACTTCTTTAATACACAGGACTCTGTTCTTGACCAAAAATGTATTATTGCCTGCTGTCATCACATTGTATGCATAAAAATTGGTTTTCTGTGAATATTTGTGATTTCTATTGACAGTCACGTCACAGTCAACACGGCTAGAGACAGCAAATGTGTCGTATTGGATTTTACCAGCAGTGGCTATGCTTGGCAGCTACAGCATAAGAGTTAGGGGGGAACATTCACTGCACTGTGTGAGTGCAGTGTGTGTGCGTGTGTGTGTGTGCTCCCAGGGTATTTCACTGTGGGCTGTGTTTGTACTTTGTTCTCCTCTGAGATGTGAATTAACTGGCAGATCCATTTATTATCCACATCTATTGCATCTGTGGCTGTGTATTGCTGGCCTAATTCAAATGAAAATCAATATGTACACATTTATACACTGTATGTGTAAGCATATATGTATATACAGAGGTTGAACTATATCATCTTTATATCAATATAGTATTATGATTTTTTCAGCTGTTTTATTAATTGCCTCTACCCACTTAGTCACTATATCCACAATGCAAGTGAGTATTTGTTAGATTTCTCATTGTTTACTATTGTGTGGAAGCAGAAAAAGTCAATCTTAGACTTACTTTATCATCAGTGTATTAAAACTTTTTCACCTGACCAAACAGGAAGCTGTGAGACGTTAGCAGTAGCAGAAAAAGTAAATGCTCAAAGGGCAGAGCGAGCATCACTCTTGTTGCTTTGCAACACACAGTCTGACAGTAAGTTTCCAGCTCTGTAATTAGTGCTAGATATAACTGTTGGAAATAAACATGAGGAACCTTTCCCCCTGTTCTTCCTGTGGAAATGTCAAGTAAAGATGTTTGAAGAGGGCGGCTTTTATAGATCCTTATTCACAACTATTAGTCTTTAACTTGCCACCAAGTGACACGTGTTCAGTTCCGAGCGAAGCACCACGAAACAGGTTGTCATATAACTGAGGGAAACGAAAAACAACAGTAGAACGACACTGATGCATTCTAGGAACATCCTACTGATCTCTTCTCTTCTCTTCTCTTCTCTTCTCTTCTCTTCTCTTCTCTTCTCTTCTCCACCTCTTTGCTGGACTATATTATTATTTCTGTAAAGCCACTGCACGTCTACCCGCTTAACTCTTTTATTCATCATCCCACTCAGTGCCATCAGCGCTGTTTGGGATAGCTTAGTTATATAACGGTGAGTTATGTCATGTCACTTTAGTGAGCAACTGAGTCATACAACAACTTACATTTTCGAATGCAGCACTCCAACTACAGTTACTTTTTAAAGTAATGCAGTCATTTTCAACTGAGTACATATGTGAAGGGAAACTAACTCAGTTCATTGGAAAGAAAGTTTCAGAAAGCTCTTGTGTTCCTAAATGGGATCTTATAAGCGTAGCTGTGCAACGAGCTCTATAAATGTCTCAAACCAGCTGTATCACAAGTTTGTTAACCCGGCTTCACATGGCTAGTTTGGGCCTTATTTTTCTATATAGAACTTCTGCTCTGATCAAATTACCCTCATAAAGTCTTTTTTCCTTGCGTACTGTAGCGTAACTTTGTGTGAAAAAAGTATTTTGACACTAAAGGTTCTCCTGGCCCAAAAACAGTAGTGAAAGGTCACTCTTGCCCTCCTCTACAAGAGCTTGAAATAGCTGTTCCCTCTCTAACTCATCTTTCCCCTAATCCCTCTCACCTGCTCTCTGACCTATCCCTTTTCATTGTTTTCACCCCCTCTGCTCGCCCTTCTTCTTCACATTCTGCATAACTGCTCCTACTTCAGCTATAGCATTAGGTTAGATTAAAAGTTCTATTCCTATTGTGCAATGTCAGTTTTCTCAGATTTTAAATGCCAGCTCAGCATAGCAGATGAAGCTCACCTTGGCAATAATGCTGTTAAAACGAGCCATATGAACCACACATATTACTGTGTGGCAATACACATAACTGTCTTGATGACTGATGCTGATGATGAGTAAGCAACCAGCACTGCAACATGCTGACACAAAGGTGGATGCAGGTTGGGGATGACCTATGACATCCATAAGTAACATTATAACACATGACAGTATGGCAACGGAAATGTATGGATTAATATCAATAGATACAGAGTAATAATAACTGGAGGATAGCTACAAACTGACACTTAGTCATTCATGAGACCCACTACAGAGAGATAGACCCATTACTAGAGATGCTCTTTTAGGTTTGGATGAATAGATAGCGTTTAAAATGTAATATCCCAAAAGTGGTCAGTATATTAAGTTTGTATTGATTATGAAATCCAATAATGTTGTTTATCTGCCATCCTGTGACAGCATGCCATGAGCCTGGGCTCATGGCATGCTGTCACACATAAATGGTAAATGTACTGCATTGCACTTTTCTAGTCTTTGCAACCACTCAAAGCACTTTAACCTTACAGATTGCGCTCATACGATACTTCGACGTGTAGACTGCCATGGTCAGGTATCAAACCACAGAGCTTTCAATCAAAGTAATGGTGTTCTACCAACTGAGCTGTTGTTACATATAGCAGCCCATCTGTTTCATGGTTGGACGTGTTGTGTGTTCAGAGATGGTCTTCTGCACACATTGGTTGTACCGAGTGGTTATTTGAGTTACTGAACCAGTCTGTTCATTCTCCTCTGACCTCTGGCATCAACAAGGCATCAAGGCTCACTGGATATTTTCTCTTTTTCAGACCATTCTCTGTAAACTCTAGAGATGGTTGTTTAAATCAACAGTTTGTGAAATACTCGGAGCAACAACGTGCCACATTCAAAGTCACTTAAATCACCTTTCTTCCCCATTCTGATGCTCGCTGATGCTTTGATTGTGTAATCAATAAAGCAGCCTCCTTGACAATTCCATCTGATAGCAACCTACAGAAACATGTCTAAAAGAACCAGAACGAAGTTCTTAAAACCTGACAAACCAAAAAACTCAACTTTTAAGAGGACGAAAGTGGATATTAGCTTGGTACCACATAGATAACATTAGCTCACTGACAGCCAATGGGTGAAATTGTGAATGTGAGATCTCAGCTTATGCATGAGGATATGATGATATGCTGATCTTCCTGGGAAAAACAACAACATGTAAATAACTAGGAACACATGCCAACCTTAGTATGTTTATTTGAAGAGATTTATTTATTTGTATTATTCATTTAATAAGCTTAATTTGGGATTTGTTTTAAAAATCTAAAAAGAATTTTTGTCATTTAACATAAACTATTATTTCAGTTGCAATTTTAAGAGGACATATGCATTGTATGAAAGATAACAGAAATATATTAAGTAGTTTTTATATATTTATTTATGTAGGTTTTGTTTCGCAGCTACCTCAGAAATGTCGTGTTTTTTTTCTGCGAATGTCACAATTTCTCCGTCTGCAAGCTCATTCTGTTACGAAAAACAAATTGTGAGAGAATCATCTGATCAGTCCTAAATCGGAAATTGGAGAGAGAGAGAGTGATATTACCAGTCATTAAAGGAGCTCTTATGCAACACATAAAATCTCCGTTGATAGAGATGGAGACGGCTCACTGTGAGGACATTTTTGTCTTTGTGTAACTGGAGTGAGGGGAGGCAATTTTCCACATGGCCTCGGCTGGAAACATTTGTCTCACATCCAAAACACTCATGCACACACACACACTCACACACACAGAAACAGAGCGCCCCTGTCCAAACAGCCCAGCACGAGCGCCTCTTAAATTTTTAAGCCATCTGTATTGGGTTGCTGTGTGAGTGTGTGTGTGAGTGTGTGTCAGGCTAGTGCATGGTGATATTCTTCATTGCTGGTAGCCATTATGCAAAGCACATTATCTAGCATGTAGTTGGCCAGAGCCCTGTCTGTACACTGATGAATGACCCACAATGTTTAACGGGACCTTTTGCTGCACACACACACACATACACACACACACACACACGTGCCTCTCTCTCTCTCTCTCTCTTTTGCTGCTCCTCTCTTGTCCTCTGCCTCGATCTTCTCCCCCTCACTCACTGACAAACTCAATCTCTCACACACTCCATACCTGACCGTCCTCCTCCTCTCTCTCACACATACTCATTCAATAGCTAATTCCCTGACACATCCATTCCCTCACACACTTACTCACTCACTCATTCATCCACTCAGTCCCAAACTCACTCACAAGCTCCCTTTCAGCTCTCTGCGTCCACCTCATCATCGCTTCCTCTCACAGACACACACTTGGCCTGCACACACACACACACACACATGTTTAGGGATTTTTCTGGCTGCTGCTGGAGCTCACAGGAACTCCTGTTAAATCACACACATGCTTCGCTGTGATCTGCCTCAGCTGCTGGCTGGTTTAGAGGCACTGAGAATAGAAAGGTGATATTAAGCACCACATAAACACAGTCTCAGCGCTCTAAGACTTTAAGCCAATGAGGGAATTTTAAGAGGAAGTCCCATATCTAGATATGTTTGTAAATACACTGCAGGATTTCCTACAGATATTCCTCGCTGATCCACCTGAGAGCACACACACAAATAGTTTAGTGTATTTAGATGATGGCTATTTTCAGAGCACCTGGTGTTATAAATGTGCAGCTTGCTCATAGGTAAAGACAGTATGATCTCACCCTGTGCAGAGCAAGGTAAGCTCTCATATGGATTTACTCTCCCACCTTCCGATGGAGTCATGGTTTGTCATGTCATAGCTTCACTTACAGTCCAAGGTTGTTGCTAAGGCTCAGTGAAAAAGAAGCTTCTCACCTTGACACGGGCCGTTCATTGTTGGTTTTTACGCAGCAGCAAAAGGACATAAATAACTTCACAACAGTAGCTGTGTGTAGTAGAGTAGTCTGGGTGCATGCTTGCATTGTGCTGAATGTGTTCATCTTCCCATGCTTGGTTGGCTGGCTCATTAGCCGGTCAGTTATTGATTAGAACAACGATCATATTCATCAAACTAATGAGCCACACAGCATGGATATGGTTTGTGGATCATTGAGGCCAATTATGGATCGGCTTGTTCATTACACAAAAATATGAACCATGCAGGGTGGAAAATACAGACATAGGTATGTTTCTGAAAACATACAAAAGACAGAATTATAAATAATTTTCAGCATATGTGGTTTGTAAAAAAATGCTATTTAAAGTTATTATTATTAATTACTTGTACAGTCTTTTAGTACTTTTAATCTCATGCCACTTTCTACTGCTACTCCATTTCATTTTAGTGGAAATTATTGTACATTTTTGCACATAAATGAAAATGTAATAATACAGCTGGAATGATTTTCTGTTAATTAGTCAATTTACAGAAAATTTACCATTTTAAAAAATGATTCAGGTAAAACATTTTTATG
>CAFUXE010000016.1:1304887-1315314 GCA_903364295.1 Serranus cabrilla | reverse complement strand
TAAATGAAAATGTAATAATACAGCTGGAATGCTTTTCTGTTAATTAGTCAATTTACAGAAAATTTACCATTTAAAAAAATATTTTCAGGTAAAACATTTTTATGGTTCCAGCTACTCAAAAGTAGAGATTTGCTGCTTTTTATTGATTAATTGAATTCAAATTTTTCTGCATTGAGTTTGTCTACACTTCATACTTTTCAAATAAATAGACTAATAATACTTACATATTCTTTTTGATACAAATAATCAGTCGGGTTCATCATTGAATTGTCTTTTTTTCAGAATCAGAGTGTCCACATAGTTGGAATTTGCTCTCATGAAAAAGAAAGATATAAAGATACACAAATGACATTAAAAAAAAAAAAATTGTAAAAAAGACAGTAGAAAAGAAATAAAAATCTATACAAGGTCAGGTTAAAATATGTGCAGGTAGTGCAGTTGTAGAAATACATAGATGGTTAAGAAAATGTCTTTTTACAGGCACAGTGGTTCTGAATGAGTTCCGCTTTTTAGCTAGGTCTTTTTATTTGGCTAAACTATGCGTAGCTGCTGCCCTTGTCCACAGCAGCACATTGCTTAGCTCCTGTGTCAGCACTTTTACCTGCTTCTCCAAACTGGGACTTACTGGTATCTACTGTCGGTTTTACGACTATGTATAGAACTCCCTTTGAAGCTGTTTTTGCTTCTTTTTTTCCATCCGCTGCCCCCATGTGGCCAAGAAAAATAAATGAATGCAGGGTTAAGTATTGTAGCTGCTAAAAATATTTGTGTGAAACACTTTGTCTTGCCGTATAAAAAAATGCTATGCTTTGGTTGTTCTTAGCATAAAAAAAGATATGACACAGTAGTGTGAGAGTGTGTGTTTGTGTGTGTGTACACTACATACATATAAATGAAGGCGAGTCCTTGCTGCTGGGCTCTCATCAGGCCTGGCTCTGATGTATGGCCTCTCCAATGGAACACGGCCCTCCATCCAAATTAAAGTTCCCCTGCTCCCCAGGCTGGGAGACACAGCAAGTCTTGTTAGTCATTGTTTTCTGTGTGTGTGTGTGTGTGTGTGTATGCCTAAATATGAACGGAGCTGGATCACTCATGCCAGCCGTGCCCTCTGAAGAGAAAGAGCAAGAGGAGAGAGGGAGAGACTCCGAGGATGGATGTGGATGTTATGTCTGTGTGTGTGTGTGTGTGTCGGCCGAAGCTCACAGCTCCAACAGATGAGCTTCAGGCTCGCTTTTACACTCTGGTTTCTATCACACAGCTTATAAACCGACAGCTAGTGACAGTCAGCAATAAAGTCTCACACACGCACACAAACACACAGACACACACTGCACTTGCATGTCAGCAGCGCTGTGACAGCACGTTCCACCGAGTCCAGACTCCTCAAACCTTGACAATAGTCCTCGTTCCCTGTTTTCCGTTTCGCTCTCTCTACGTTTGAGACAGTCTTTGCCCCTTTTGTTACCAAGGCAACAAAGTTCCCACAGTTTATGAAGCTGTCCCTTTAAATTAGGGAGCAGGTGCTTGGACGGCGTTTGTTGTTCCTTCGTTGTTAATTAAGCAGATTATGATATCGTGGCCTCTGCCTTGCTTTTCTGCGACTCCCACGGTGACTTATTATTCAAATTCAACCCCCTTTCCTCTTCTTTTACACACACTTTCCATCAGTTTTATCTCCGTGTTTGTCTTTCCTTCCACAATTTTGTTACCTTTTTCCCTCAGCTACCTCTCCCTATAGTCCTCTCCCTCCCTCGCTGCCTTCCTAATGCATGCGATTGGCTCATTACTGCTAACAAGCTCCGTTGCCCGTTTGCCAAAAACACTCATCTCGCTGCTTTGCCAAACCACAGAGCATTAGCCCAACAATTACAAACTGTGTTCAGAAGTGGCTCGGCTCCATCCAGAGGAGACAATTACAGATTGTGCTTTAAAGAGGTCAACGGGTAAATGGGCACCCCGGCAAACAGCCGTGGACACGTGGTGGTAGCAGCGGATGGAGGGGTGGTTGGGAAAAGCTGGAAATGCACATCAGAGGACATCTTTTGCGAGCGTCTCCCCCCCGTCCCTGTCTCTCTCTCTCTCTCTCTGGAGCAGCCTATACTGCTGAGAAATCTTGAGATGTTATATAACCACGTTCAAAGACGGAGAGAGGGAGGGAGGGAGTGGGAGAGAGACAGAGAGGGCAATGCGGAGGGCAGAAAAGTGCACACAAAGGAATAACGGCAAAGAAAACGGAGATGGTGATCAGTGCTTAAGGAAAAGTAGCTCTGTAGACACAGATGTATGGATAATTAGTTCTCGAATCCAACATATGGTAGATTTGGAAATCTACCTTATGTTGGATTTTATTTATTTAACCTATAAACACAAAGCTCATTCCATAAAGTGCATAAGTGTTTGCTTGATTTAATGCAAATGCCAACTGCCACTTCTGTGTGCTCACCTGAGTCAGAGACCATGAAAACGATGTACACCCGCAGAATTTTCCATTCAAATAATCTCTTCTCCTCTATTCAAATGACCTCAACTGACCTTCAGCTGGCACTATTCCCACCACCTCGGCCCTGCCAGAGTTCTCTCTGACACACTTCCACTCTGGCTTGTGTACACAGCACATCACGTTGTCTACATGATCTTGATTTTACTGTGGTTTGTGTGTTTTTTTGCCTGTGACCTCTGTTACCTCGTTCCTCTCTGATCTGTGAATGTTCCGTGTTGGATAGCAGCTCAAACTGTGAGCTGTTTTGGTCAAAGAGAAACTCCAAAGAAAGGTGCTCTTTATCTCTATCCGAGATTCATCCATGATCATTTTTTATGTGCGTACCTGTCCCGCTTCAGTGTACATTCCTGTCTGTCTTTAAACAGTCAAAGTGCAGGAATGTCCGGCACACGGGACAGGAATGTTCGTCATATTAAATAACTGCGGCCTCGAACAGGAAATGAAACTTGTTTCCTCTCTTGTTCTTTCTCTTCTCGCTGTCTGCCATATGAAAAACATGATCATCACAGAGGTCACAGTGTGTGTTTGTTGGTTGGAGCGAGCTAGCGCTGGGCAATGAATTGTTTTATACATTTTTTCCAATCACAATTTTGGCTTCCAACCACTATGAAAATGAAATAATCGCGATTTAACGATAACAATTTTGGTGCCGCCTTTGGTCCGTTTAACAACTATGCAATGTTTTTTTTGTTATAAATCCAGCAAACATCTTTTCCTAAATGTGGTTTTGCCTGTTTTTGCGGAGTTACTGACTGGAATTTGTTGAATATAATTTGCCAAAAGAGTTTTCAATAGGTTGTGGCTTTATAGGTGTTATTTTTATATATAAACTCCTCAAAAAAGTTTGGAAACATTATTGTGGTCATTTATTTCTCCTCTTTAATAACACTAATTGGTGTTGTATTATATATCGTTGGACAGCCTGATTAGTCACCTTAACAACGAGGTACAAGTTGTAAGGATCTTGAATGCGTGGAATGAGAAACACCGCTAAACATGTGGGTAGTGCCCAAAGAAAATGTGCCAAACCATGCGATATTCTCCTGTTGGTATTCACTCTTGTTTTGAGTTGCTTGGTGGATTGGATGATTGCACTCTCCCACAGTAAAAAGGAAAAAAACAACACATATTGACCATTTTTACTCTTTTATTCTTTATTCATTTGACCAGCATGAGGAGGAGGTTGTGGCAAGCTGTTGTGGCTGTGTATGAGTCTTCCATACTGAGGTCCCTGACAGTGTAAAATGAATCAAGTGTAAAAAATGGTCAATATGTGTTGTTTTTTTCCTTTTTACTGTGGGAGAGTGCAATCATCCAATCCACCAAGCAACTCAAAACAAGAGTGAATACCAACAGGAGAATATTGCATGGGATTTTGGCACATTTTCTTTTGGCACTACCCACACGATATATAATACGGCACCAATTAGTGTTATTCAAGGGGAGAAATAATTGATCAAATAACATTTCCAAACTTTTTTTGAGTAGTTTATATATAAAGGATAACCAACATTTCATTTATCTGAACTCATCTGAACTAAATCTGAACATTTATTCAAAACTTGTTTTTCAGTTGTATTTAATTATTCAATAAAAAAGTTTTTAAAGTCAACGGGTTATCATGTTATATAATCATTATATATCAATACTAACCAAAATAGTCATGATTTTTTGCCTGTCACAGAAAAACACAAGGTATGTCTTAAACTGGTCTTTAGAACGGGCAATAGGGTCATTCAGAAGGTTTATTTGTGAATGTACTGAGTCAATGCAGGAAAATTTGACTGAAACTACGGTGTATACTCTGTAATCATTGCTCCTTTTTAATGAGAATTCACACTAATTTCTGATATATATCATATAAGTACATTTATTCTCGGGTGTAATAACATCTGTCATGTGTAATGTTCCTGATTGAAGTTTTTGGGTTCGTCCTTGATTGTGCATCACTGCAACTCTCTGCCAACTTGGCCAGTCTTAAGCCATTAAGCATTGACATCTGTTATATGAAGCATATTTAAACAGAGTCCTGGCACTATTAGCTCGTTCTGGCACCATCTTCTTCCTGATAAGTCATTAAAAAGTCAAGTGTGTCAACGGCAGGGCTGCAGAAAGGGTACTGAAATTGCTATCATTCGCATTAATAATATACTAATTAACCGCGTTGCACAGTTTTAATTCTTTATTTTTACTTAAAGATTCATGCAGTGTTTTATGTCTTTGGTACTAATAAGTGTGCAGATGGTGTAGAGGAAAAAAATATAAATGATTGAAAGGACCATACCAACCAGAGCATAATGTGAATTTTGAACACTAGCTATGTTTTTAAAACCAGGCACATAAAATCTTTAATGAATGCTGGTGGGTATCTAACATGGGGGGTCTGAGATCTTTACTTTCTGGAGAGTGTGTTGAATAGTTTATGCTGTCAAGATAAGATACACTTTTACTGATCATTAGTGCGGAAAGTTGGTAGATGCAGCGGTACAACACAAATAAATACAGATAAGACTTAAAGAAGAAACTTGTAAAATTGCGGTGCTGCTTTTCCTTCTCAAATTTCACATAGTAGCAAACTTATTACTGTACATACGTGTATGTTCCCTGCTGCTGGCACAATGAAACATGTCAAAATGAGTAAGACAATTGCAATGAAAAGCAGTTTTTTCACGTCCTGGCTGTCTTTAACTGAGGAGCTTCTCCCAGAGAAAAGTAACATCAGGTATCTCTCTGCTAACAAGCCCTTCCTGATGTGTATGGAGCTTTTATTAACCTGACTGATTTACCCTCTAGAGCAGGGGTGTCAAACTGATCCAGTAAAGGGCCGAGTGGCTGCAGGTTTTTGCTCCAACCAAGCAGGAGCACAGGTGATACTGATAACTAATCAACTGAGTGAAGACAGTTCAGGTGATTGAATGATTGGATTCAGGTGTGCTTCTGCCACTCTGCCCTTTCCTGGATCAGTTTGAAACCCCTGTTCTAGATGACAGAAAAACTAATTAGAGTATGTCCAAAATTGGTCATAGTGTAGTTCACCCAAAAATGCCTAAAAATGCTGTTGGACCTGGGTAATAGTATAGTATATCCAGAAATATGAAACAAGAAACACTATTATAGTGTGTCCAAAACTGGAAAAAAATGGCATACTATATTATATTTATAAATGTCAAAAGAAAAACACCTTATTATTGGATGTCCAAATGTTGATTTTTGTCAAAAAATTATCATTCTGTAAAATGCTTACAAATGCTAGAATTGGCCCTGTTATACTCTGCGAAAACATAATACAGCATAATATGTCCAAACATGGCAAGAGCACAGGTGATACTGATAATTAATCAACTGAGTGAAGACAGTTCAGGTGATTGAATGATTGGATTCAGGTGTGTTTCTTCTTGGTTGGAACAAAAACCTGCAGCCACTCGGCCCTTTACTGGATCAGTTTGACACCCCTACTCTAGAGTCACTGATCACACTGGCGTGATTAAATCACATGACTTCTTTATGATGTAATGGCGTTAAAATGAAGCAGCCTGGAACCCTGCAGTCAGCTTCCATCTGAAGTACTAGCTTGAAGCCATGCCAGTTTTTGTATGATGATGATTGGCCAAGTATAAGATAAGATCAAATGTATTTAGTATGAAAATATAGAACAGAATGTTATACTCATTTTACCTCCTTTTTCAGATTTTTTTGGTTGTTTTTAGTGCTTTTTGGGTTAAAAATGTTGATCCAGTAAGTCAAAGTGAAAAATTAATCATAAGGTCATATAGCTGACACAAACACGACATGTTAAACAGTTTAAAGTTGTATATATAAGCAGAATAAAAAGGTTTCCAAAACTGACAAAATATCCCAAAACTCTGATGACATGAACCACATCCTGTCCAGGTTCCATTTCATTGGCATTCAGGTGTGCATTTCAGGGGTGCTTTAAACATAATTGATTTTCATTTCATCTCATATATTCTTTTTGCCAGCATGAAGGAAGTGTAATTGAACAGTGGGTGATTTCCTGTGAGCTTCACCTGCTTCTTCTTCCTCACCTCTTTTGTTTCCAAAGCATGTAGTTCCGGTTCTTTGTAACCCTCCTGACATGTAATCTGTAAGACCCTGTGTGTCTACCTGCGATGTGTGATACATACCTCTAAGTGTGTGGGTATCAGGTTGTGTTTTTCACTTATGCTGGACTCCATTTGTGCAGGTTTGTGTGCCTGCGCTCCAGTATACTGACATGTAATCCGTTAATAGCAGTGTGTGTGACGTGAGCAGAGACATCCAGCCAGCGAGGCTATATGTGTTTGACACCGCGTGCTCACACAGTGTCACGTGGAGAGACATTTAGACAGCTCGGTCGTTGATCCTTCACAGGTGGCTTATCATACTGTCACATACAGTAAAGGAGCCTGACGGCACTCACACACCAGCCTGTGTGGTCACGGTTGTAGCCTTCTGGGCCTTTGTGTGTATCTCTGTGTGTGCCTGTGTATTTCTACTTTATGTATGGAACTCATCACCTTGATATGTTCTACAAACCAGCTGGTACTGGACGTCTGAGGCTGATACAGATAACATAGTTTTGCAAAAAGTCAGATTATCAAATCAGTATATCTATATATACCGTTTCCTTAAACATGAACATATTTTGTCCGGCCCAGGTATTTCAAAGTCTATATATTAAAAAAATCTGCAATATAAAGCAGAACAGTTTAACTGGAGTATGAACTATGCCCTCCAAAATGACCATGAAGTTGAATTAGCAACACTATTGTCCTGCAATTTGATGGCCCAAATTTCAAAAATGTAAATAAATATTGAACATTTATTAAATATATTTGTCAAATTTGTATTTTTTATATGTGAGACAGACAGCAAATCTGGTTTAAATGTACATACACGCACCCTACCCGCCCACAAACCAAGCAATGGCTAAATTGATGATTAATACTGGTAGTAAGAACAACATTCAGTTACAATTAAAAACGTATACTGTTAAAACAAGAACTGAGGAAAAAACAAGAACTGAGGAAACGTTATCTTGAATCTCAAATCTTAAAATAAATTAAATAAGATACCGGCCAAAAAATACATATATATTGATATCTGTGATCAATATTTGCATTAGACTTTTCTTTTGTCACGTTGACGGACAGGGTTGTAAAAATTAGGTCTAAATGTATCAATACCCTTTCAATTACATTTTTGAATGATTTATACATAAAGAATAATCTTATAGACCTAGATTATGGGGTTTGAGGGTGAGGAGAGAGAAGATAAACAAAGACACTGACTACACTGTCACTTTTCATGTCAATACCTTAATGATACCTTATCGAGATCACGATCGCTCTTTTTAACTTGAACTTTCCTAAAGAACCTTTGGACACACAAACCAAGACACCGGCTTGCACCGGTTTTAAATGTGTCAGGGACAGTGAGTCAGTGAGTCCGCTACTCCCATGCGTTTCAAAATGAACCTCGATGTTCACATGAAACACTTTACTTTCTGCAGTAAAGCCACTAGACTAAGGTTAGGGTGAAAGAACAGGGCTGGACTGAAAAACAACTACTTCCACACTTGCTTACTGGATGCAGGTTGACTTTAAATAACAACACTTGGTTTCCCATGGGACACTAACGCCGGTCTCCTGGGTTGAAGTCTGAGGTTTGTTCGTTTTCTGGGCCTCTGGGAGGAGCAAGACACCCTTTTCTGAAAGACAGTGAATAACAATATCCTTTTGTGGTCTTTTGGGTGTCTTTCTTGTCATTCTGTGGTCGTTCTGCACTCTTTGTCGCACAACCTTGATTCCAGAACAGTCGGGACACTGCATAAAACATAAATAATAAAAAGAGTTGCGTCACTGGCCCGTTGAGTTATTCATCCAAGGGAACGAAGATATTGTATATTCATTAAATATTCCATGGGGTTTACTCAGTTCTGAGGGTAAATGTCATTAGCAGTAGATGCTGTATAGAGGCATTGGGGAGGTGAAACAGCGGCCATAAAAACTAATGTGATTGGAACATGACAGGTGAGCCTTTGTGTCCACTTCATCAATCTTTCTGCTGGCAACACTACCTGAACCTGTCCCCTCTGGGTCTAAATGGAAAATGGATGGTTTTTGGATGCAGTTCCAAGTGTAAATCTCACAAATTAAATGAGTCCCTAATGTGTTGGAAGTGGTTTGGGGTTGCTTGAGCTGCATGTGCTATATAATGTCAAACTCCAACAAAATGTTATTTAGAAAATGTTTTACCATTTTGTATTTTTTTGACACAAAATGCCCAGTATATTTACGTAGTAGACTGCTGCTGTGAACTTTTGACCACCTTATTACACTTTACTCTTCAGCTGTCTGGTTATTGAGGTGTGTTGATCGAGCTTGAGCGTTAACCTGAGACCCCAACCTGTGATCAGTGACCTTCCTTCCATTAATTAATTCTCTCATTTCTCAATCCCATCGATAGAAAGAGGGTGTGGAGGAGAAGACTTAATGAAAGCTGAGGAAGGGAGTGCTCTTGATCGGAAACAAGCTTTTCTGATTAACTTTGCACTAATAGTCCAAGTGGTAGGGAGTGAATACGGAAGGAAGGCATGGGTTCAATCAGGAGAGAGTGTTATATTATATTGATTGTGGAACTTTCTTCTCGCAATCCACAGAAAAAAGGTCTATTTTGGTTCCAGGTAAAAACTTATTGTCCACCATGACTGAATTAAGTTCATTCTGTCTTTTCTGTGATGACGTCTCTTAGGTTCTTTTATCTCAGACATGTTTCGGAGATTTCTTCCGCCTTCGTCATAGTGTCACAAGGAAGAAATTGCCAAAACAAGTCAGGTAAATGAAATGAAAAACCTAGAACAATACCGTCTGAGATAAAAGAACCTAAGAGAAGTTATTGTCCACCATATTGGTTATCTGTGATTTTTTTTCCAATCTAAGATCTGTATCAATATCTCAAAAACCTCATATCAGTCTGGCTCTACTTCCCTCCTATATTCAATCATTTTCTTTATTCATCTGGCCATAAAATAAATATCAAAATGATTGATCTTTGTTATTCACTGAGTGTGAATACAAATATGTATTTGACATTTAACCACAGAATGTTTTGCTATTTCATATCCTCAGCTCGGCTTGTGAGATTGTTGGAAATATTGAAAAACCTGCCTTCCATTCCTGCTCACTCATTAACTGTACTAGGTACAAAACTGAATCATCCTCACCTCACGTAAGACATACTGTAGTAAATTTCCACTCCCAGGGAGAAACTGTTACTTTTCAAGCAGATTATGGTTTGTTTTTTTATCAGTAACAACCACGAAAGTCAAGTCATGTTTTTGCCAAGCCACTCATCCACTTTACGGCCTTAATGTTTCCAGGCCTGTAACACCAGAGAACAAACAGAGTGCAGGGCTCCAGTCACCATCAGTGCACCTCATCCTTTATTCAGGGCAGGTGTCCTCTGGGATGGACAGCTAGTTTAATGGATCCCCCTGTCAGGCCGTTGCTTCGTCAACTTCCCAGCCACCTAGTTCCCATTGGCTTTGCTGCATCAATCATGAAGTGTACACAGCTCCACTGGACTTATTTCTCATCTCCCACCAACAGAGATTTCACTAAATGTATCATGAATCATATGAAAACATACATAGTTTATAGCTCAAAGATTTTTAAAGCATACATTCATGCTACAAACAAACAGACTCGCACAGCAGGGAGATCTATATCAATCAAGCCAGCACTGTGCCACGTGAACACACAGCTCAACAGTTGGCGATTTGTCTCTATTACAGGTGAGGGAGGCTGATGAATTACTGTCCAGAGTACTTTGTCCTTCCACAGAGTCTCATCCAGAAACAATCTAGAAAAAGGTTCAGGGGTCAACCACTTAGCATCTCATTGTGTGTGTGTGTGTGTGTGTGTGT
>CAFUXE010000016.1:1265846-1277334 GCA_903364295.1 Serranus cabrilla | reverse complement strand
TGTAGAAAACTGCTTAGCACACAACTTCACTAACTGGAAAGCAGAGCAATCCATGGAGGAATATGGCCGGGTGGGTCGTCTCATCTCAGGTGTGTGTGTGTAGGAAAGTAGCACCACCTGGCCACTTCAGTGTTCCGCACCTCAACGCGACGTGATGGCATCGTAGCAGCATGTCATGTCTGTCCTGTCATGAGCTGCTGCAGTGCATCATGGGAGCCGGGAATGTGTCCAGAGATTCTTGTTGACCCACCCGCAGAGACTGACTCATTTTCCAAAAGTTAAACTCCACGGGAGACTCTCCTCTGTTCCCCACACTCTCATTTACTCCCCTTTTTCTCTGCCTCGCTCACTCGATCTGTCTCCCTTGTTCTTTCTCTCACTTTATCTCGTTCTCTGTTTTTTATTTTTTTTCATTGTTCTTTGTTTTTGTCTCTAAGTTTTTCTCTGTGTTTTTCTCGTTCTATTCATCACTCTCGATTCTCACTCAGCACCTTTTTCATACATTTTTGTGCCCTTCAGCTCCATAGGCCTTAAAGGCACAATGTGTAGGATTTTTCATTGTGGTTTATTAACACAACGTTAAAAGTTGGCCCCTCCTCTTTGGCTCAATGACATCTAATAAGCCAGCAATTTCAGTAATTTCAGTGAGTCTAGCTAGCTAATGGATAGTATTTGAGCTTTAGACTCAGATTACATAGGAACGTCCCGCACACTTCTATTGGGGCATAAATTAGGATTATTAGGGATTGTTTTAGAGTCGACATAGTGTTTTTTAGGAAAACCTGCTCAAGGTGCCTTTAAATCACAATCAAAATCAGAAGCAAGTGTATTTCCAAGTAGTTTTCACATACAAGGAATTTGTCTTTAGAGCATTCAAGTGTACATTTGCACCCAGGTGAGAATACAGCAGTGGTCACAGGGTAGCTATTTGTCAATCTACACCTGGTCCTCTCAATCCTGTTATTTTGAATCCCACTGCAGTTCAGAATAAGACCCGCCCTGCAACAACAGGATTGGTCAGGGCTGTGCCTTATGTCCTTGTGGCTTAACAGTAACATAATTAAGTATATGGAGGGTTAGCTCCATCAAACCAGGGGTCGCAGGTTTGTCCCCGACTGTGTGGCAGAGAAATGTTTTGTTCAAGTGAGTGTGGATTGGCTATCCAAACCGGATGCAGATACTGTTAGCTATGAACAGCTGTATGCTCATTTACAGTCTTTCAGTAAGGGAAGTAAAGGACACTGTTTTTTGTAGGGGATTCTTGTAGAATGCAAGCAGAGACAACACAGTCATTGGAACTGACTGAGACCAAGTAGACAAGAAGGCAGGGCTGAGCTTTTGGAGTGGAACAAAGCCATGCCAGCAGAAGGTGACAGTTCAGCTTGAGGACGTGTCTCAAGGGTAATCCCAGGACATTGTAGCTCAATGCTGCCCCGCTGTTTACCAAAAGGATTTTCTGACTGCTACGAGAGCCTCTGCTTTAGAAAGTGTTGTACTGACACCAAAACTGCAAACCTGCTTTAAGCACCAGTGTCATACCTTGTATTTTTGTGCTTTCTCCCAGCATCTTCCTAACAGACTGCTCCTCATGCCGGAGAGACTGCATCTTTGTTGCGTTTGGACAATTTTGTTAGCCGGGAAATAAGAGGAGAACATATTGATGCAGTAGCAGCAACAAAGCATAACAACCCCTCAACAGCTCCGAGAGGCTTTTTATTGGCACACGCTGTTTCTTGCAGCTTGTTGAAGGTGGAGACAGAATGGTGAATTCTGGGATTTTTGCACCCGGCAAACACTCACAGCTATGTTTACTCATGTATCCCTGTGTGTACCTACATCTGTGTTTGTCATTTGTCACAGTTTTGTTTTACATGGCAAACACACATGCACACATACAGTAGTCTGTAAGTTAACAGACAAAAACCTCAAAGACACATGATTCTTTGGGAAAAAAGGCGAGAAACAAATTGTTACGATACAACAAACTGAAGTATGTGTGCTTCCTTGAGGAGTTTCAAGGGTTACATTGTATTCTGTATTCCACTACATACTACTGAATATGTGCTCTAACATTTTATTTGTAATATATTCCATTCCAACATATTTTAAAAACTGGATTACTTTTGAAATGCTTCAAAGGTGCTAATTTGCTAATTACCCAAACCCAGACAAATGCTAATTTGTCCAAGTCTTATATTTCCATACTGACGGTGGATCTTCTCCTCTATCGTTACATGAAGTTTGTTGACTAACTGTTGTAGATCAATTTAAATTGGGAAATTACATAAGAAACAAACTGAAATGGTACACAGACTTCCACCAAAGTCACGCCAAATGCAACGTTAATGAAAGCAAAAAATGCTTTGTATGTCTGCCCAGTGATTCCAATCCACCTCAAAATTGAATGGAATCTGCCCTCCTTCCTTTGCTACACTCCTTCATCAAGTTTCACTAAAATAGGCCAGTAGGTTTTCTGTGATCCAGCTGACAGACAGACAAACAAACTAAGAAACCAAACTGAAAACAGAGCTAATGAAATAATCCATTTGTAAAGACAAGAACTGTAATTCCCCAATACAACCATTTTAAATACATAAACCTGTTACCTAATTTCCGATACTCCCCAACCCTGGTTCTTTTTACCCAAAGATGACGTGTCCTCTGTCATGTCTAATGTCTGTGAGCCCTCTGGACCCTCATTAGCTCCGTCAACACCTGTGACGTCCTGCGGCATTAATGAACCGCCTCTCAGTTTGTCATGTTTGTTTCAGGGCTTTTGTGTGTCTGCATGCACACAGTGACAGAGAAAACATCTGAGCATAGAATGTGTTTTGTAGGACTGTATCCAGAGGAGTGTGTGTGAGTGTGTGTGTGCTGTCGTGTATGTGTAAACCATTGGGAGCTGTTGTCACAGCTGTCACAGCCCAGGCTCATTGGAGCTGTCAGCCTCTTTCTGGTGTCTTTGTCTATCTTATTCCAATACCGCCATGTCCAAAGGGAATAACTCAGCTAATATGTATTGGCACCATGTGAGGTTTACTTCACTTCTTTCTGTCCTTGTGGTTTAAATTATATTAAATTATTACATTTTATGGGAACCTTCCTTCTTTCAAAATATATCATATAAAAACATTTTTAAATGTTTGGAGAGACACCAGTGAAAATACAACTTGAAGTCAAGTTGACATTCTGCTCGACCTCACAGTCAAAGTCATAATGACAGCATGAAGCCAAAGTAGAATTTGCTGAGTAAATACTTCTGGAGCTCACTGTAATTTCCCAAAATAGTTTTGCTGTGTTGTCTGCTAGTTTCCACAGTGTTAATTACAAACCGGGACAGTTTAAAGAAGATTTGGCATGTTTAATCCTCAGTAGTTTCAGCTTCTAGAACTCACACTAAAGTGCAGACTTGGCTGTAAGGACTTAAGGAAAATTCTCAAATGACATTCTTGTGGAACAGCTACAGTTGAAACAGTTTGGGAACTTTTTCAGTCAGACATAGTTTTTATTTGTGTATGTGCTAAAGAATATATTTATTTATTTTTTTACTTCTCGTCAGTACTTTGAAGCTGGCTGTTGGAGTTCCAAAGTAATCATGAATGTATTCACTTTTCCACTGTCTGAGAAAAAGCATTATTTATGCATCAGTGGTATCAAATTTGTCATCACAATCCAATGGCACCCATTTTTTGGGAGAAAAACGCCAGAGATAATTCTCCAAGAAATGGCTGTTAATGGCTAAGGTAAAGTTAGATTGAGGCGAAAATGTATTTTGAAGTCCAAAACATTTAAGTACAATTATCTTAATAATAATAAAAAAAACTTTCTGAGGTTCTATTTGTGTTCACAGTGAAAATACATTTTTGGAGGTGTTTAGAATAATTATATAGTCATTTAATATCAGACAAAGCAAGCAGCAGTAGGATTTTAAATGAGTCAGAGTAAAACTTAAGGTTCTCCTAAATAAAAAGATGTATGGCACTTGATGATGACTACTATAATAAGGTCAGAATCACAAAATAAATACACATAGTCAGGTTCCCCCCAAAAATGGTCCAGGTCTTTAAGGGTTAATCAACTTCCCACATTATTTTATACCAATTCCTACCATAGCAACTTTTTTACTCTAAACACGTGGATTCTCCCTTCCATTCGACTTTGTCACATCCCCTTTCCATGTAAACTGTATTGTTATGCAGTAAAGCAGAGAGTGAATCCTCAGGGTTATGCACTGTGCAGCCAATTCCCCAAGGAGAGTTACAGTATCAATGAATCTCCCTGCTATATTTCCATCACGACTCTGCTTAGCATGCATAGCCGACGTTCTGTGTCCCCACTTTATCAGCTTAGTCAGCGGGGACGGGAGAACGAAACCCCTGAATTATTTGGCTATCCCCGCTATCCCACTGTACATAGGAATGAGATTGTTATTGTTGACAACGCAAGAAGCTGGAGAAATAATAATTACACATCAGCCTTTGTGCGTTTATTAACATACTTTAATAGTGTCTCATGAGCCTGCTTAAAAACTCCTTGTTGACTCCATCATGACAGAGGGCCATTTCAGGAAAAGGACAAACAATGTGACGAGCAATGTCATGATCATCAGCACTTTTTGTTCGCTTTGAATTGCTTCTAAAGAACGTCAAATCAGACTCTATAGAAGTTGACTGTGTGGGATTTGGCATGAGTTAGCACTTTTTCTGTCTCCCATCATCACTTTGTGTTAGAAATGTCTGAACAGTGACACAAGTAAGGACACACATTCAATGCAAGGAAAGAAAACCAGTCACCTCGAATCAAGTGTAACATCGCTGTTGCCTAAAGCGAGCATTATGTGGGACTCAGTGCAGACACCAGTCTCCAGTATCTAAATCCTCCACTTTGTATGCCCACCCCTGACCTACAGCTTCTGTGTGGTTTCAGGAATGTAGCACTTAATTCACTGGAAAGAATTGTGACTTTTTTGGCCAGAAAATACGACAGAGCACGTAGGTTTCTTATATGCAGGAGAGACATTGTTTTATGGTGGAATTGGTGACCTTTTAGTGTACATGTAGTTTTATGGAGTAAAAGCTCGTAGTTTTGTGACACCAGAGCTCGGCAAGTAAGTTGATAGCTTTGCATCCACTATACGACTAGCATCTATTTCATGCAACTTAATTCCCCAAATCCCAAACTATCTCTGTCAGACACATTTGGAAAAGGAATTAGAAGGATCCAGGCATAACTGCTTGGAGAGCAGGTTGGATAAAGTCACATTGCTAGTCTATGCTAAGCCGGCTTTTAGCATATACATACAGATGGTACTCTCTGTCCCATTATATATTCAGTATATTTGCAAAATCCTGTTGTTGTTGGCACACATTGAAAAAAGGTAGAGAGTGGTAGAAAGCTTAAGTTGGTTGGTAATGTGGTATTGATTTACTGATGGTGACTTTTCAAAGGGTGTGCATTTAAAATGGCATTGGAAGTCCTGAATCTTCTTCATTGTCCTGAATAGAATACAGACTGGATTAAAAATGCCCAATAGAAAGGCAGTATAAACAAAAACAGAGCAATGAGACCCAAAGTACTTTGTTCCACTAGATTGGCTGTGAAGAGTAACACTTTAGCATCCTGTGGTATTTCCAAAAGACCACCAATTCACAGTTTAAAAGAGCAAATCCCTCACAGCCTCAGCGGCTCTCTGCGGGAGTCTCTCTCTATTCTTTCTCCCTCTTCACTCCCTCTGTCCCTCTTTATTCCTCCCTTTCTCCTGCTCACTCCCTCTGTTTGCCAGTCGTCTTAAAAGGTCATCCCCACCTGGCGCGGCACGCAAAGTGAACTGTCAAATCCCATCTGTCATTGTGTTTCAGAGCGAGTGTGAGTCTGTGTGTTTGTGTGTACACAGTGGACCATTTAGGACATTTTGTAAAGATGGAAAATAGAGTAATAGAATATATTCAATCGGTTAAAGGTGAAATGTGTAATTCCTGGCCACATGGTCCACAATGGCTACATTTCACCACATCATAAACGTCTATAATAAATCTCCTCAAAAATGTATAGCAAACGTCCTTACCTTTTACCCCCCTACTTCCAACGCCCTTGCTCAGATCACACCAATCTCAACCCTCATTTTAAGCTCAACTACACACTTGTGAAGTTTCGTGACTGCATCTGACACGATTGGGATGTTTTTGCATGGACAAGATCTGTCCACAGACACACATTCATGTAAACACCTGGCAAAGTACTCAAAACAGTTCCTGCTAGAGAACATGTCTACAGGATCACATTTTGCCATGATGACACAAACCACACATGTACATTTTGTACTTCTGTCTTTGTGAGGACTCTTCATTGACATAATGCATCCCCTAGCCCCTAACCTTAGCATTAACCTTAACCTAAACCTTAAAACAAGGTCTCAAGAAGTAAGGACCTCACTTACCAAAAATGTCCTCACTTTGTTGGTTAAAAACTATGGTCCTCACTTTGTAGGAAATCAAGTCTTCACACACACACACACACGATGAAAACAATACCAGCCTCACGCTGTTGCATCTGGTAAAAATAAAACTGATAGCAACCCCCACATTATTGTGAAGCTTTTTGTAATTTGGTTGGTGAAATACCTGTGTGGGCAGGCACTAACGTTGTCAGTAATATCACTTCAGTTCCAATGGCCAAACAGGCAGTTATCCAGCTGATGTATCCCATCTATGATATGAGCGCTCTCCAAATTAAAATCTACATTTGTCGCTCCATGTGAGATTGGAATCATGGGGAAGTGAATGCTGAGGACTACTGACTGTATTTAGTCCTGATAGTCTGGTCACAGCTAGGCAATGGGTCCTCCTGGAGGCATAGACGTCTGAAATGCCTGTACATAAACAACACATCATGGCCTTGTTGTTAATGACTAAAGAACATCTTGTATCGTTTGTAGGCTGGAGAGTGCTAACGGGCAATATACATTATACATGTATAGCCACAACACCCAACTCGGCTACTTTGATGAATAGGAAAGTGGGCATGAGTGTCTGTATACATCTATGTGTAGTTGCGTGCTTGTGTGTGTGATTAATTGTTATGGCCCTGCAACCAGCTTACCTGCATATATGCACATGTACACCCTTACACACAGACTCACTGTGCTAATGAGCAAGTTGAGTCATCATGTTGTCACAGCCGCTATAATGAAATATAGAGGTCAGCTGACGCAAATAGCTGGTAGTGAATTAGCCAGCAGCAATAATTTGTAGAGGTTGACGGTAAAATAATGAGGTAGA
Source organism: Serranus cabrilla (assembly GCA_903364295.1). NCBI lineage: Eukaryota > Metazoa > Chordata > Actinopteri > Perciformes > Serranidae > Serranus > Serranus cabrilla. The sequence continues at coordinate 1,270,057 of CAFUXE010000016.1, read as the reverse complement.
TGAACCTGAGAGGCGGGGGTTAAGGTTATACAGTCGGACTGCATTATCAGAGCTGTTGGTCGGACAGTTTGTACGTGTCTCCCTGTCTTGATGACAAGCACACTACTACACACAAACACACGCACTCCCTTGTTGACAGATCGTTGCTCCCATCACTACTCTGTTTCTAAATATCATCGCTGGTGGCATTTATTAGGAAGGGTCTTGTGCTATTTAGCCTCTGACATACAATCAGCTCTGACCTTTATATGCTGTGCAACAGATGCATATCACACAGCCGTCAGTACTCACGGTATCTTTGGGTCCTGAAAATGTCTGGAATTGGATTTTTAACATGCAAGGCCGTGAAGTATCTAAAGTCATATTTTGTGTCTGATCAATGAATAAATGTGTTTTTTTTTAATTCTCCTACACTCAGAAAGGTGTTTTCACATTCCTCTGCTGAAGGAGGGGATGTCACTGCACTTCACTTAAATATGACATTCAAACCTTTGGTACTCAAGCAAGATTAGCTTCGTTACTAATTCAAATAGTCCATTTAAAACTATTATAGAGACCTGATCCCTTTAACACAGAGTGGACTTGTAAGTACAGAGCCCCAAAACACACTGTAACATCACCAGACATTATTTTATGTTTCACAACAACTAATGTAGTGTCAGCCTCTGCAAGTGACAAGCTAACCAACAGCACAAACAAGCTAAAAAGCCTCTTCAATCTGCATACAAATAACACAACTTAAGACTTTAAAATTACATACGATGGATATGCAAAAATCCACTTTTGCGTGCAGATGATGCACCAATACTTCCCCCATGATAGCATTTGCAGTAAGTGGCGCCCTATGGTGGCTGTAGTAATAATGAATGAGCCAGAGTTTCAAACAGGAGAACAGGGTTCGTTATCCCACGTGAAAACAAAAGTAAATGATGTGATTCAAACAATACTTAACTTCCGTGCATCATGTTTTTTTGTAACTATGCCACTTCCGGTAGTTACGTCATCCTCAAACCACTTCACATCTGGCATTACCATACATTTATTTACTTTTTAAACTGTTCTTTATAATGCCTAACCAGGTACATTTTTGCCCTAAACCTAGAGAATTGGTTTCGTAGCAGAAATCAAATGAAACTATAGCCTTTTTTTTTTTATAACAGCAAACCTTACGTTTCATATGTATACAAAATTGGACTGTTTCATGCATTGCACATATTTTTGAAAGTGTAAAGCCGTGTTATTTGCACACAGATTGAAAAGAAGGGGTTAAGCTAACGATGATTACTACTCTTATCATTCTGGTACATCTGCTAGTTGCATATATTGGCGCACAATAGGCTCCTTATCTGAGTCTGGAGGCTCATGGATGTTTCTTCTAACTGAGAGAATAGACCAGACACTGACACTACCACCCTAGCCTGCAGAAATCTCGCACTGTTCTTTCACCGGTCAACCTAGTTGCAGAGTTAGTGGCCATGGCACAAGGCCAGCTCCAGAATTTCTCAGTGAGGGAGGAAGAGTAGATGTGCGTCTACTCCCTTCTCAAAGTTTTTTCTACACTTTTTAAGTGGGAAAACCATGTTCAATAAAATATTAATCATAGCATTTCATATATTTCAAAACGTGTCTCCAGGGGGACTTTAAGCAGAAGTACTCGAGTGCCTCACTCTAGGAAAAGGTGACTTACACAACCAATATTTTATGCACTACCTTATGTTATAACTCGCTGGCAGTTTTGGGGCATTTTTATGACAAAAATGTGACAATTGTGTAAAATATGTGACAGCTTCCCCCTGAGAAGGTGACTGAAATAAAAGAGGCGTCACTTTCTATGACCAGTTTCTGTCTATCGAACAGGTTTTCTAAACTGGAGCTGGAGACAGCATTAACTTGCAGTCACTGGCACATTTTTTTTATGTCTTTAGTGGGTCCACTTTTGTTAATATTTTTGTTCAGGACTGTACAATGGCACAGTGGAATAGACAAGATTTTTTTCATTCTAAAAAACTGAAACAAACTGGCATCCATGTAAAGTAAGCTTGGCTTTTGTAGCATTTCTCATTGTCAAGCAAGATCCATCACTGTGTGTGGATACTGCTTTCCTTAGCCAAGCTCATTCAACTTACTCTCATGGACAGGTGGCTTGGCCCAAAGCTATGCACCAACTCCTAAACTTATCCAGCTCTCAGAAAGACATACAAGTCCATAATGTGCACCTCTTGCCAATTTTAGCTCTATAGCATCCCGATGATGGGCTGCACCCGCCCACAGGACCTTGATTCCCTGACTTCCCATAGTGGTAGCCCAGCCTTCAACCTCTCCACCCCACCACTCCTGATCCCAGCATGCCGATATCCATCACTCTGTCTGTCCCCTGTTCAATACATGGTCCACATTACCTTGTCTCACATATATATATATATCCTCCCTGCAGCTACAATGTTATCATGGTTTGGACAACAGGTCCTTATACATTATCTCTTCATTCACAAATATTTCCAACTAAACATCCTTGCCTCTTTCTGGTTCTGTTTATACATGCTGTCATTGAGACAAATCATTAAAATGATTGACAAAATTCAATAATATTGTTTAAGCAAGTGACATGTAAATTGAATTCCCATTAAAACCATTGAAGAATGCAACTTTCATAATGTCCGTCAGAGATAAAGGGCAGAGTGTCCCTATAGTTTTTCCAGCTAAATGAAAACAAATCCAAAATCCCTTTTCTTTTCAGTCAGCCAAAGTCCATCTGAATTGTACAAAAACATCTTGACTCTCTGTCAAATGTCAAACCTGCAGCCAGAAACCTGGGTGTAATATTTGACACTGACCTTTCATGTGAAAAACTAGTTAGTACAGTCGTTCAGTCATGTTTTTATCAGCTGGGAAACCAGGTCTTCTCTCTGTTTGCCTGGTCTCGAGAAGGTCATACATGCTTTCGTATATTCTCTGCTGCATTACAGTAATTCATTGTTATTGGGGTTTCACATATTCAGATAGTACAAAACTTAGCTGCTCGGCTTTTAACATTAGAAGACAAGATCATTTCCACTCTTCAATGGTTACCAGTAAGTGTTTTAGTGATTACTCTGACAGCACTTTGTTTAGCTGCTGTCCGAGCTCATGTCTGCAGTTGATGTTCTTGTGCAGTCAAGACCCATAAGCTCTGGAACCCTCTATCTGATCTATCTTTAGTTTCAAACATTTTTTTAAATTATTTATCCACTTTGTTGTTTTATATCCAACTTGTCTTGTCTGTTTTGCAATTAACTTCTTAGCTTTGCAATAAAAAGTGCTGTTTATTATATTTTTTAATATACCTGAAACATAGGAACAGTTTCACCACACAATGACTCTATGAAAACATAAAATATTTACAAAATACTCCAAAGCATCACTGACATGATCTCACATATGTTAAAATAAAAAAATACATGTCCCAGCATGCCACGTTTTGTATAGTACAACTGTTATAGCTTAAATTTATTAGCTTTAGGTTGTCAGAAAGGCTATGAATATTAATTACAGGAGGCTTGTCTGACCCTTACTTTAATTCATAGGTGTATAATAATTTACGGTCCTCTGATTATTGCTCCAATACGTAGTCCCCTGTCCCTCATAATGGCTTGTCGCACTGCAGAGATGCTCATTAATTGAAAGATCTTTGTGTGTATGTGTGTGTGTGTGCATTTCTCCTCTCCTTAAAACAGTGTACCTCCCAGTCCCTGCCTTCCCTCCCTCACAATCTACATTAAAGATGGCTATTTTCATTGCCTTACTACTTTATTAGATAGTTTTTCATCAAGGCTGTCACGTAGCCGGAGTGGTGCATTTTGGAGAGCATGCTCACAGAGTTTAACAGGATATAAAAATACTTTCATCACTCCACTTCAGTTCAGACTCACCCCTTTATATTTCCTTCCTTCCACTTTTTTTTTCATCTCACCGCCTTTTATCTTATCTGATGCTTCTTTAGTCATTCATCTCTGCCTTATTTCACTGTCTTTGATTTGATTTATTTCGATCAGTTTTAATGCTCCTCCTGGGTTTGTGGGTTAGTAGCTCAACTTCTAGCTTTATTTTTGCGGTTTTGTCACTGTCAGCAAGTTCTCCCCTCCTGTCTCATTAGTCACTGCTATACTGTGTGTTTTTTTGTAAACCTATTTATTCAGGAAAAGTCTTTTTTAAATACAGTTTAAAACTTTCTG
>CAFUXE010000016.1:1240698-1251506 GCA_903364295.1 Serranus cabrilla | reverse complement strand
AGGGGGCAGCTGCATTGGTTGCAAAAAGAAGTCAGTTTATATCAAAGTCAATAAGAAAATGACCCTACTTTTTACTTTGTAAGCATTCTCATAATGAGTTTATGGTCTCAATTGCTAGTTCAAAGTCTTCTTCAATACATCATGATGTTCATTTAGTAGATTATAGTCAAATTATACTGTAAAATAGACAATAAAGCAGGGTATGCTTTAGGGTGGGGCTGAATTGTGATTGACAGGTCACTTCCATGGTGCACTTTGTGTTTTTGATTGAGAACTTTGTGTTTTCACTTCATCAAAATGTAATTATAACATTTTGGCCACTTTGAAAATGCCTTGTTCAGTGTTCTAATGGATTAAAACACATTTGGATGTTCATTTAAAAATAACCATTCTCACTTGCTAACCAAGCCACCTAGCTATCATTAGTGTGAGCTGATGACATAGCGGAATTCCAGGTCGCTATCCATTCTGTAAGCATAAAAATTCTATATATTTACGGCCATCAACCAAGGCCAAAATTCTGAATTCAAGGCTTCAAAACTGGAGTTCGCCAACTAATGGGTGACATCACGTCCACTTTTTTGCTGTTTTTTGCAGTCTGTGTCAGAAAGTGACCTGTGTATGAGCACAGATTTCCAGTAGAAACCAGACCCAGGCAGCATAGTGTAGAGTGGGTGCAGGATCAGTAGCTGCCAAGTCGTCAGATAGCAATGGAAGGGACTCACGTGCTCTAACATGCACATGCAACAATACTGACCACCAAAACAAAGGACAGAGAAGCTCAGATTACAACATACACAGAGGGAGTCTGACTTCACTACATCCTTACATAGTTTGTCATTCATTTGCTGCTTTATTAATGTTTTGAATGTCTTGTACAGAGCTCATGTTTTTTGGTGCATCTGTATTTGTATGTTTTGTGCTTGTGCTAATATGCGCATGTTTGCATTGACACAGAATGTGCGTGCAGGAACAGATAGTGTGCAGTTGGACACTGGCAAGCTCTGCTTCATCAATACAAACCACTACGTTTACATAAGGCAGAGCTAACAATTGATGGACTGTGCACTGTGTCACACACACAGACACAAACATTAGCCTACAATAAGTGTGGAGTGTCCATTGACTTGTGTGTTTTGATACTGGGCAGGGTAACATGATTTCATGGTAAAATCAATGTTGCATGTATTACCAGTGATTTTTTTCTACTATTTTTCTACTTGTTTTGGGCCATTTTATGCTAATTTGGAAAGATTTTTAAAGAAGCAATGGAAAAAGTGTTTTGATTAGTCCTGCAAGTTCTCTGATTTACAGAATCATTGAACTAAATACCTGGTGTACTCTTTGCTGTATATATAGCAGTGAAGTAAAGCTATTGTTCATTATTGCTTCCAAAAAGGAATAACTCAGAGGATCAGCAGCAGTGCATGGCAGTTTAATAATGTATTAAAAACATGGCAAGTAAATTTGTTCTGTCAACAGAGCGTAATAATATGACAGTTCAGACAAAGAGCCCTGTTTTCTTCTTTTATCTGAAGTGATATTATTTTCTGACAGTAACTCGTAGACACAGACAGAAGCAATAAGGGTGAAATAGGTGTAGTAATAATAGCTGAGATAATAATAGTCTGTCTTTTTTTATAACACATTAACTGTCCAATTGACAGAACACAGACGGTTTTACTGACAAACCAATACATCTGTTTTATTTTTAAAAGGTGTGTGTTCACACAGGCGTGTGTGTATTTGTGTGTTTGTCATATTAACTGCTCGAAGCTGACCTCCTGTGGCTGACAGTGTTACCAGTCAACACCATGTTATAATAGTAAGTGTGTGTACCTGTGTGGATTTGTTTCAATTGAGGTACAGTTATTTGTGCAGGAGGATTTTAATGACACACACACACAAATACAGGTTGCATGGTTCTTACCTCAACACACAATAGTATGTGTGTATGTTGATTCACACTTCAGTTAGCTGTACTGTACACATAGGTGTTCTAGAGAAGTATTTAGAGGTGTAATATCTTTCAGAAAGCGCATGATATTCTCCTCTTTCCACAATACATTTGGTTTTTCTCCCTCATGTCCCAGCTGTGGCAGAGCACAAACAGCCTCCATACTAGACAAATTGCTTTTTATATTGTCGAGTCCACCCCTTTTTTTTCCCTTCCCCACGGGAAAAGTTATGTTGGCGTTCTCCGGGAGTGTCTGATCAGAGAAAGAGAGAGAGAGAGAGAGAGAGAGAGAGAGAACGAAAGAAAGAGAATAGAAGGGAAGTGCAAACAATCCTCATCCATCACCTTTACCAGCAATGCCCTTGAACGCAGCAATCAGTAGCATTGGACAAATAAATCAGGACTCTCTTCCTTCTGCCTTAAATTGTGTCCTCTTGCTACTCTCAATGCTCTATCCTACACTACACACAAACACACAAACACACACAAACACGCTTTTATTCCTACCAAGCAGCAACCTCCATGCTTGATAAGTGAAGCCAATGTAGAGGTGCCTTAAAACTGCATTCTTTCTAAAGTTCAGCAGGGGGCGACTCCACTGGCTGCAAAAATAAGTCTGCTTGTATAAAGACAATAGAACTTTGATGCTGCTGATATTCTCATCATATCTTCCCTTATCCTGTGGTTTACAACTAATCTTGTATTTATTCTTCATTCTAATTCTAAAAGTCACAAAAAAACCTTTCCATAAAGGGTCAGGCTCTACTTTGAATCGCTACGGGGATTGTTTAAATACTTATTTGTGACAGTTTTGAGATACAATTTTCAGAATGGTTCTTTCTCTTACTGGGGCTCTTCACAATCTTTGATACATGTGGATACATTTCAGTTCAGTCATTATGTGCTATCTAAGAGGGAAAGTCTGTCATTCTGCACTGCCTAGGACTGGACATTGACTTCAACCCTTTAAAGTTTCAGTGTTAATGATAAGAAAGATTACATTAACACACAAAGGTGAATACACTTTCACACTATGAATGGCCCAATCCTGTACTCTGCAGTTCACTGTTCAACTACACATCCCAAATGTCATCATCAAGCAGATGCTGACCCACATAAAAGATGGATAGTGTCTAGTAGTTGATGTACTAACTGTATCAGGACCAAAAAGAGTATATCAGTTCAATGAAAATGTTCAAACAATACAGTTAAAATTTAAATATTTGAGCAGTTGCTCTGAAAATCTCCCCTTACAATCTCAGACTGTCAGTCATTATCTGACAGCAAAAATGTGGACCCTACATTCCAAGGGTTGAACAGAAAATTTTGCATTGTTTTTTTTACATAATGTAAATTAGCATCAGATAAACTAATTATCTAAATGTCACCAGCTGTAAAAGGCCCGTTACTGATTTATGTTATGTCAACAACATTGCAAACATGATGTCACTTTTCAACAAATATTAACATAATACAGCATTTTCTCATTCGTAGATAATGTCAGTTTGAAGCTTTAAACACGTTGACACGTACATGGAATTCAGGAAGAAAGATCTACCAAAACTTCAGTAAAAGTCTTCATGAGTCCATAATTTTGGACCCATTTTGACGTTGGAAATTTACTCAGTCAACTAAATCCTAAAGACAGAAGGCCCAATCAAAACAGACCCCATGATAGTTCTTAAACAGATTGAGGATACTTTTTTTTTAGTAATTTGTTCAAATCCCTGCTCCGGCTTACAGAAAGAGTCCTTAGTGTAAACGCTCACACACCTGCAGGTCTCCTCTTGGATAGAATTGAAATAAATTCACCAAGGTTTGATACATGATTTTGGCATGATTTACAAACAGTGGACCTCCAAAATGCCTCCTGTTTGCTTACCGGTCCCCTGTTGGATAGGTGTGCATGCATATACACTCTCACACTCAATCACATGCACACACACATACAGACACAAACAAACTAAAGATAATATTACAAGAAGAAATACTTTTAAGCAACAACAGGGCGAAACCAAAGAGACAGAATATAGTCTATATTGATCCATACATCTATTTTCTTTCTAATTATGAGCATGCTGTACTTGATTGGCAGTATTTTTTTTTTTATCTGGGCCACTTAAAGTAAAGTTCAGTTCACTTACCAACCAGCTGTTCTCTGTAATTGCTTTTGGCCATGATAAATTAGGCCAATAATTATGATAACTGCCCTTCCCTGTTTACCTGAGTTGTGCATAAATGCCTGTGCTTATCATAAAAAAGTGTAATTAAGCCTTGCATTGCTATTGGGCTCCTGGGGTGTTGCAAATTAACCTGAAGCTGTATGTTGTGGAAAACAACACCATTACCAGTCTTGGTGATCTGTCTTGTGTGTTCAGGGAGCCGGCTCAGAGGCAGCAGGGTCTTCTCACTGTCACAATCCTTCCATCCTCCCAGTGCAGCAATAACCAAAGTTAATCAAAAAGCAAAGTAAAATGTAGAGACTTGTGAAAAAGCCTCACTAATTGCAGGACGTTGTTATATAACGGCAGGCGATGGTGCATTGCAGGGCGGCGAATGAAAGTTCTGACTGGAGGCCTGTGACTGAAGGGCTTTCCTGTTTGTCCCACCTGCCATATTGCGATTTCAGTTTTGCTGTTCAGTTGTTTTTCTCTCCATTTTTTACAAAGCCTATTTGCATTCAACTATTTCCTCTCCTCGCTCTCCTGTGTTTCTTTTCCGCCCTCTCATACACATGCACGCCGTAGCCTCTGCCTCATCTTGAGCGAAAGTTACCCACGCCTCATTCCCCTCTCTGTTCATTTGTGTCTAACTATTTGTTTGCCCTTTACTGGCGCCTTGCCTTTGTGTGTTTGCATGTGCGTATGTGTGTACGCATATGAGTGACCTCCCTTGAGGGAGGCAGATTTTTAGCTCACTCCAGGGTGCTGCCTTCTTGCCCCCATCCCCTCTATGGTTGCTCTCTCACTCAGTCCACATCCTCTCCACTTTGTTGTTTATCTCTGGAAGGTGATTGGAGGGCAGTTGTATTCCCTGATGGTTGGTCTTCCGTGCTCCGGGGAGTGTGGCTGATTGGGAAGCCTGAAGACGGACACTTTGAAGCCTTAGGGCAGCTAAGGACACTTGCTCTCTGCCCTTTGATAGACATTAGCCAAGTAGGGAAAGTTGTCCTTGTGGAATAACGTTTTGTCTGTTGTATAACATTTGCGTAGTGTAACTTTTTTATAATGCAAGTCTTAACCTTCTTAAAAGTTGAATAAGTGTCAGTTAGTCAGGCAGATGAACAGAGAATGATAGGTACTCAGAGGAGGATTGATGTTGTGGAGGCACTACCCGGTTGTCTGCATTCTCTGATTGATTCATTGATGAATTGGTACATTCGGTCATTCATTTACTTTTATTAACAGTTATGCACATGCAAGTAGCTGAGGTGATGTGAAAATCAATGCGCTGCAATCAACTTGTTTACAATATGGGCTCACAGCAGACTCAATAACATGCTGATGAAAACCGTGATGAAAATGGTCGGCAGGCCATGCATCACTGGTAAATTATCATGGGGTGTATCAACGTGTATTTTCCTCTCTTTCATCATAGACCCAGGGAAAGTGAAATCAAAGCTCACTTCATACCCTGTGAACTTGAATAAAAGAGGAAATAAGTGAGGGCTTTGTAACAGTGAGCATTTATGTTGCTTTGTCCTTGTCCTTTAAAGCAAATGAGGTATTGTATTGTAAGTTGTTAATCACTGATGAAAGAACTTGATTGTAATGGTTTTCTCACTTCGCTGTACAAAGCTGCAAATAGAATAAGATGAAGCACATGGAAAGAAACCGTACTGTGGCTTACAGGGTGTCAAACCTCCCCACATCCACTAATAAAAGTTAAATAGACACAACAAGTGATGTCATGTGACACACAATTGCAATTTGTGGTTATATTTGGCCTGCAACATAGCATGCACTGCAACTAAGTGAAACCATTGCAGCATTTAAGTATTTTTCAAGAGCACTGTTGCCTTAAAGGATCAGTGTGGGAGATCTATTTGCAGAAGTGGAATACAATACACTTAAATACACGTACAATATTCAGCCATGCATATCTGCATAGGCAGTGGATCCTCTTTCCCGGTTTCTACCATGCTACACCACCATGTTTCCACAGAAGCACAGAATAGAAAACCAATCACTGGTTCCAGAGAAGGTCATTTGCATTTTTACGTTACCTCAGAACCACTGTAGGTTTTCTTCATGCTTGGAAAGGGAGGGGTGATTGGAGAGGTGTTCAGTTGGTTGCGATGTGCAACCTCACCACTAGATATCACTAACTCCTACACACTGGACCTTTAAGAGTGAATAAACTATGTTGGTGACAGTATACTCATATACAAAACTTTGTGTATCTTTGAAAGAAGCTGACAGACACTCACCCCTGACCTATAATTATTACACTATAAAGTCAATATGGGTAAAGAGCAAAAGGTTGAAAATCCAATTAGTAGATACAAAGTAACATTAGCATTTAATTTGGAGTTGTTATTCTTACATCTTTATGAATTTAAGTCCCCGTTTACTTTCTTCTTACCTCTGGTTTGGTCTTAGTATACTTACCTAGTGTGTCTGCCGTTTGATGCTGAGAAATAGAGTTTTTTAGTGGCATAGTTCTCGGGACATCAGTGTTAGAATATCTCAACAAATACTGAATGGTTTGCCATGCATTTTGGTACAGATTTATATGCTACGTAGCAGATCAGTCCTGTTGACCATCACTGTGAGCACGTTAGAATTTTCATTCATGTACAATCTCATATTATACTGGATAGAATGGCACAGACTTTGGTACAGATATTTTATCCTACGAACATTGTTGTGACACCATACAGGCCACATTTTTAGTTTGGAGTGAAATGTCTCACAGCTATCAGACAGATGCCACATTTGATAAGCACATTCATCTTCTCCTTACTAGTAATAATTCATGTGATTCTGACTTTTTATATAGTGCCGTCGTCCAGTGCCAACAACCTCAAAATAATAGTTTCAGCAAGTGTTGTAGTCATGTCACCAATTCTCGAGTCTGAGTCAGTCTCGAGTCCCCAAAATCAAGTCATCAATACCGGCTTCCGAAACCAAATCCAGAGTCCCCAGTGTTCAAGTTTGAGTCCAAGTCACCAAGAGTCCAGGTCATGTCATCATTACCTGAGTTTGAGCTATGAGTCAAGTTCTCCATTGTGGCTCCTTCAAAGAGCTGATATATAATAAAACATAATGACACACCGTCACCATTTCAGGGAGTTGATTTAGTTCTTCCTAAATCAACCAGTGCTTCAAGATCCACAGAAATGCACAAGTCTGAGTCATCAGAGTGCAAGTTCGAGTTGAGTCACATGTCCTTAAAATCTTCATTCAGTTCATTTAAAATCAGAGTCCAGGGCTCGAGTACTCCATCCTTGGCTTCCGCTGTGTCTTCTGTTTCATGCTAAGTAGCTTCTGTTAGCATGCTTAACAACAGCAAGTTAGCATTGTCATTGTGAGCACGTTAGCATGCTGACATTAGCATAACTCAGTACAGCCTCACTGGGCCACTCTGTGTTTGTCTGTTAGATCTGTGTGTAGAGTCTCAGTCTTGTCAATTGAAAACAGCTGTGTTGTGCAGCAGAAAACTGGGTTGATGAGAGAAGCAAAAGCAAACCATTTTGTGAATTTGGCAGAAATCCAAAACAATTAGATAAAAGAAGTTTTGATGATCGTTTGAAAATTAGCGTTCTCTATGGGTCTATTATTCTATTACTTGGACCCCTTTCTCATTAACCACAGTCATTCCATTTATCATTAAGATTAAAAAAAATATAGATTAATTGAGTTTTACATCTTCATTGTACTTTTTATGTTCACACTGACAATTGTTTATGTTGTTGTGCTGCACTACAGCTGTCATCTACAAAATGCAAATGAAGACCAACCAAACCAGATAGGTAGTGGAATCCACATTTTACATGATTTAATTACATGGCAGGTAATTCATCAGAAAATGTGTGTGCGTTTGACTTAGTGTGTGTCTCTGGGGTTTGACGTGGGCATAATGTGCGGGTGTGCGTGATGTTTGTGTGTTCAGAGGATGGTGCCAGCTCAGTGGTGCGGAGCCTCGTATATCTGCTATTTTATTTTGCAGCTCAGCTTGTGTGTGTGTGTGTGTGTGTAAACTGACAGAAACTGGCTTCTCACAGTCTCAGAATCCAAGGCATCCCCCGATGGGAGATAGAAGGTGGTGATAGGAACAGGAAAAAAGGTGCTAAACGACCACACACACTGGCTGGACTGAAGATGTGACCAACACTTGGATTTGCATCTTGAAGCTTCATTCACTCTCCATCACATCCTGGTCTGTGGGCATATGCAGATGATAGCCACAATGCATAGTACATACTCAGACAGGTTAGTCTATACAGTCTGTGTTTCTTCCACACTGATTCCCTCACACATACACACAACAAAACACACTCCTCCACACACACATACAAGGAAAGCAGCTGAGACCCTCCCTTAGGATCCAATCAATAGTCAGTCTAGCTGCCTCCTACATTGTACTGATGATGACAACTTGTCCTTGGCATCTCTCTCTCTCTCTCTCTCTCTCTCTCTCTCTCTCTCTCTCACTCACTTTCACACACCCTGTTACTTGCTGTAATTGACTCTGACTTGTCAAACATCTCTGCCTCTTTGTCCCCAAGAATGCTCCTTCAAACTGGGAATGGGGATGTGGAACGTTTTAATATTAATTGCACACCAGTCATGAGTCCTCCTCTGTCATTATACCATGGAGAGAGAGAGAGAGAGAGAGAGAGAGTTGGCACTTCCTCCCTATTCTTTTCACACCTCATTTCTCTTTTTTTTCAGTCTTTCCTCTGCCCGTCTCTCCTACGGCATTTACACCTGGCATTAAAAATTCATCCTGAGCCCAGATATGTTATCTAGATAATGGTCTGGCTCTTGCATTTTCTGTACACCTACTATTATGTGTTCTCATTATCTGAAAGTTGTCCTCAATGTAATCCGGTGCATGGAAATTGTGAATGTAGGCAGGTTTGATGCCAAAGTTAGAAGTGGTGTTCTGCTGTTTTTAACTTGTGGACAGATGCTGTAATCTTTTTCCAATTTTAAACAAGCTGTTGGATACATATTTAAAACTAGCTGATGGTGGCTAAGACCCCTTCACACTGCAAGCCAGACTGCCTCTAGATGTAGTCTAGCTGATTGACTCATCTGTGTGTGAGTGCTACGTATGTAACAAACCTACAAATTTGTCTTTGTATGGAGAAGATTGAAAAGAAATCAGTTACAAACATAAACTTTTTTCTCTCTTTCTAACACCTGCTTAGTTTACAACCTGATACAACCTGCCTGATCGTACGATGGCATGTGCTTCTTGTCATGTCACACTTTGTTGTAGTGATATCGTCATTACGGTGGCCTCTACTGTTGAGTAAAAGCTTGCAGATCAGTTTGATATTAAGCCAAACACTGGTCTGGACCGGTATACTGAATTTTACCACTATGTGGCACACCTGACTCACCAGTCATTTGAAGAGTATAAGGTAATGCACATTTAGGCTGGTGCTTCAAAGCAGAGTGAAGCAACACACTGTGCTCATCTTTTACCCTGAGGGTTCAAATGTACAATGTACAGTAAGTGGAGGATTTCTCTGTAGGAAGCACCACATAAATCAGACAGTGTAAAGGCTCAGATAAAGCACCGAGGAGGTTGATCAAATGTTAATTCTCAGATAATGGCGATGTAAAAGGCGAAAGGTCCACTATTGTAAATGGTCCGTATAACCCCTAAACCAAACACTTTGGAAGATGGCGAGTATGTGTCTCTCGTTTTGCCTTTTTCAGCAAGTGTTTTTGAGCCTTAACACCTCTCTTGACATTTGTTCTCCATGTTGTCAGTGCTCTGTACACTCTGTGTCTGTCAGACACATTAGCTGCAAACAAACACAGTATTATGTTAATCAAACTGTCATTGTTATTACCAATGCAATACAAGTTGGATTAAGTGTTATGACACCATTGACTGAGATTGCTCATTGTTTCCTATAGAACTAGATACTGTGAGTGCAGCTTGATTGTGGATAGCATTGTTTACCTAAAATCTAACTGGTTTAAGCTTGTACACTAGACCAGAAAATCCTTGAGATGGACCCAACTGTATCACCTCAGGTAGTCTTACCAGTGAGCCAGCTTGCATAGAACCTCAGACATCAGTACATATGATGCAGCAACTATTATTTTATATTAAGTACACCTGTACTTTTTCCTGTTATGAAATGCCAAAGTGAATGCTGTGAAAAAATATTTCAAAACTATTTGAAGCATATCCTTTTACTTGATAAACTAAGTAATGGATAGATCCCAAATTAAAATTGTGCATTTGATGGGGCTGGTTTGATACTATACTGTTTCTTTCTCTCTCTACCTCCCTCTCTCTATCTCTCTGTTTCTCTCCATCTCTGACAGCTTGATAGACTTTGTTCCGTTGTGGAGATGACGGTCTTCTCTCAGTGCGTCTCTCCATCTTTCTTTACCCGGCAGCATTAGTGACACAGAGATGATAAAGGGAGAGAAATGATCTACTTGCTGTGCCGCTGCAGCCTGATTCATTCTAACGTGGTCGATAGTGCGAGTCTGGAACATCCCGACTTTGTTCCTCCTCCCTCTTCCCTCCTCTGCGTGCTATCCCTATAGGTCGCCATCAGGTGTGTGTGTGTGTGAGTGAGTGAGTTATATTGAGGAGTGTGAGGTATTACTCCTGTGGGCCGAACCATCTGTATGCACTCACAGCATCTTTTTAC
>CAFUXE010000016.1:1229738-1240686 GCA_903364295.1 Serranus cabrilla | reverse complement strand
CAATCCAGAGCTTTCCCAAAAGAGAGCCATACAGACCCAATTAGTGTTTCTCTGCGCCTCTAAACTCCAACAGTTTGCTTGGCAGTCCACTGCCATTCGTCTTGTTTTGATACCTGTTACCTAAAAGTTAGAAGATGGACAGTTTGCTGAGTTTTTAACAAGCTCTGTGTTTAGGAGATTTGTTCGATGTTTGAGCTCTCTGCATTTTTTAACTTATTCTACTTCTAAGTGCTGCCATCGCATCATCTCATAGTCAGCAGTTTGCTCCAGCATGAGACAAGCACTGATGTTATTCCACTCATCAGAATGAACAGAATTTATTCTTCAGGCTCTTACTGTATGTGAGTTATATCATACTCTGTGGTTCACTGGCTGTAATAAGTCAGTGATGGGCCATGGTGGGCTACAATCACATGTCAGTTACATTGAAATCTAAGTACAGATTTCCAATGTTTCACACTTAAGTATTGATTCCTTAGAATTTCATGGTTTTTTGGACCACGATCAAGGACATAATGAAATTGGCTCATCTTGGGTTTTAAGGCACACCATAACATTTATAGGAGTAGTCCTTGTTCCAGGATGTGTCTCCTTGTCTGCCAGCAGGTCAGTTGTTAACCTGCCATGAAGTGTCTCTCCTGATAGATGGACACTGCTCTTGGGTGAGCTCGGGGGTTCTGGCTAACAGACGTCAGTTTCAGCTCCTCTGGGAAGGTTGTTGGCCAAGGTCCCCCATCGCAAAGGAGCGTCACCACTGCAGCCGTTTATCACCCTCAGAGACAGGACTCGGATTCGCTGCTGCGGCTGCCGGTGGTCCCATGCCCATACATCAAAGCGACAAATGGCTTAAAGGGGGGCGGGGCTATCTATCACAGACAGGAGCCCCATAGGATGATTTGAGAGCTCATCAAGCTCCTCTAGATATTAGCCATGAATCAAGGTTTTTATTCTTGCCAAAATGCTTGGACTATGTGAATTTAATTATGACAAGTTTTTGCAAAGAGAATTTAAAATATTGATCAAATTTAATGACTTCAGTTTGACACAGTACTGCAAGTCAATAACTTAAATTGTAGGTGGGAATGTAACTGCAGGGTTTGCACCAGCATCTTGACACTCACTCAATAACACCTTGCATACAACCTATGCACTGAGTCATTCCTTAAATGAGTTTGATACATACCTGTGCAGTACAGTGATGACTTAGCATATAGTGCTCACACATGCACATGGAGCATCAAGGTTTGGACAGAATTTCCTATATAATCATTCCTATACAAATGTTTAAATAAGTTGTTCATAGTAATCAAAAAGTCCACTTACAGTCCTTGTTTTTTCAAACAATAAAATATGGAAAGAACCTACATGAGGCTGGGACTGTGTGCACATTTAAACCATGAAGTCATTTTCTTTCAATAAATAACATGGTCTGCCATGGTGAGCCAATGGGCTCTGAAGGCTGCCATCCACATGTACTGCCCCACTACAGTGGTAAGGTCTTTGGTGAGGAAAAAGGCAGGAGAATTAGCAGTGAGCCAATAAAAAGCAAGGCTTATTTCAGGTTAAGGTACATTTGGACACTATGGTGTGGTTCTTGATACTTTATAGTGATCTGAGATCTGTTGCAAGCACCCTTGAGTGGATGTAGCATTTATAATGGAAGCCAGGGTGGAAGTGAGGATAGAAGGACAAAATTCACTTTGTGTTGACGGGACAGATGGGTCAAACAAACACAAGACTTTGAACCAGGGACCAATGAAATCAAATGAAACGTCAGAAGTCAATGTTGTTATTTTAAGATGTGTATTTAAGTTAACTTTCTTGCAAAGCCCATTCTTAGCTGTCTCACATCTGGCAGGAATCTTTTCAAAACAAAACAATGTTTTCCTTAGCCTAACAATGTGGTTTTGTTTCTTAAACTTACTAAACTGCGACTGTTTGACAATCTTAACCATGTGTTTAAAACTGCACCCATTACATTATGTGTTGATTTCCTGCTACCAGTAGGGGCGCTCATTACTTTATATTCATTTAATAAACATACAGAAGACGCAGATAGTAATCTGCGTTTGATATAAAGAAAAATGAAAAACTATTTTTATAATTGTTATAATAACAGTGTGATGGTGATCAATACGTTTCGGACTGTCATGATCACTATAATAGGTAGTGCACTGTAACACATTTTAGTTCATAAAATCCTTTGGCTAAACAGCAAGCCAACTCAGGCCCAGCAGACCACCAGCCTTGCAATAAACTTGCAAAAACCCTGAGGAGAACATATTATATTTTCTTCGTGATCATGCCTGATTGTTTTCAGTTCATTGGGTACATCTTTTAACCAGTCAACAGACACACAGTATGAGCTGCACAGAGTAGGCAGCTGAGCCCAGCACTACTCATCCACTTTTGTGTTTTAGCTAAGTTATCAACTCGTGGTTACATCACACAACGAGACACAGTGCAATAGCCAGGAACAAACACTCCGCTAAAAAGCCATCCTCCCACGTGCTTCAAGCGGCTAACAGAAGATATGTGTCGTACCGCGACAAAATGTGCATCTCTGACTGACACTTCAACAGCTTTATCCTCTCAACAGCACTCTCAACTTCCTTTCTTTTTTTTTCCTTTTGGAGAATATTTATGAGTGAAGACACACATACAGTACACTCTTGCAATGTTCTCTTCCCCCCCCTTATTTAGGCAATTCATCAGAATAATGTGAGAGCAGACCTGACATGACTTACGTGTGCTGAGTGTTCTCCCTGCCTGTGATAAAGGATGCCCAGTCTCCTCTGGGGCCATGCAATGTGAATATGAATTTTAATGAATCATAGCTTTCCAGTGTCTGCCCAGATGTGTGTGTTTGCCCGTGCATATGGGTCTCTGTGTGTGTGCTCTCACATGCACACAACCCATATGTGTGCAGGAGTATGTGTGTGTGTGTGTGTGAGGCATTGCTCAGAGGTTGGATGGCAGTTTGTAATTCAGTGAACTCCCAGAGAAGTAAAAGGTAGCTCTGCTCCACCTCATCTTCTCTGACTTTCCGTGTTCAGCATTCTAGACACATGTCTGATATGAACTATTTTATATCACAAGCTTCAAAAGTGCCTCAGCTGCTGCAAGTTTCCAACAAAGTGCAGAAGGAGTCTGTGAGAGAGTTCATTTTTGCAGGTTTGCATCCACATATTTTTCTGACTTCATGACACCCAACAGTCTGCCCCGTCTCTGCAGAATGATTGGTCAGGTGCACTTTTGCAAGGTTTTAAGTGTCGATTCTTCAGTCAGCTTCTTTCACAGTGTTGACCGCTCACCAGGAATAACTTCCCTGAGTTTTTATTTCACTCTGCACATTTTTCAATTTAAAGTTGCACAGCTGGTGTTCAGCACACAGCAGGAAAGGTGGATGTTGGCTTAGTGTATGAATAAAACTACATTTCACAGCCACGGCTGCGTATTGGATGACTTTGCTCCAAAGTGATTGGATGACACACTGTTAAAGTGTTTTTTATAAGAGCACTTTTTGACTTTGTGTCCTCCCTAGTTCCTCTACGCAGTATTCCTTTGGAGGTTAAAGACATTATGTATCATTAAAACAATCTTAAATAAATAATTATCATTCTTTTGGCTCTCGGCTAAGACGTTTTGTTTTCTGTTTTTTTTTTTTTTCATTTTGAACTGCTCAGCATTTGGGGTTGGTGCATCTGCTTCATCTCTGCCTCATAGATATTTCATTGGTTGTGTAAATGATGAATATGAATTCCTCTGCTCATGGGTTCAGTTCTGTACTACACTGAACAAAAATTCAAACGCAACAATTTTGTTTTTGTTCCCGTTTTTCATGAGCTGAACTCAATCTAAAACTTTTTCTATACACTCAAAATAACCATTTCTCTCAAATATTGTACACAAATCTGTCTAAATCTGTGATAGTGATAGTTTGCCGAGATAATCCATCCAACCTCACAGGTGTGGCATATCAAGATGCTGATTAGACAGCATGATTATTGCACAGGTGTGCCTTAGGCTGCCTACAATAAAAGGACACTCTTTTTATTTTGAGTATATAGAAAAAGTTTTAGATCTTTGAGTTCCGCTCATGAAAAATAGGAGCAATAACAAAAGTGTTGCGTTAAAATGTTTGTTCAGTGGATATTTCTGTACTGCTCCTCCTGTATTTCCTCCCTCCTGTACTGATATAGTTTCCATCTCTTTTCTCAAACAGTGTTTGAACCTAATATATATAACATATTTGTGTCTGTGTGTGTGGGGTGTGGTGATGAGAACAAGATGTTAAAGAGTGATCACAAATACTTAGCAGAATGAAGAATGACATACATTTCTTACTTAAACTAATGCAAAGCCATTTAGTTTCCATATGGAACACACACACACACACAGTAAGAGAGAGACCAGACTGCATATCAAATGCAAAATGAAGCTTGGCGGTGTGTTCAAGTGTGCATGTACATAGTTAGGTGCGTTTACATGCCTGGGTGCCTTCAGTGCGAGTGCTGGTGCATGCACAATGAGTTTGTGAGCCTGCATGCTTTTTATTAACGCGTGTCTGTGACACTGATCACAGTAACAGTTTTTCATTCAGATTTTCATCAGACAAGCCATAAGTACTTTAGGCTCATAGTCATCATACATATTTAATGGGTACAAATTGTCTCAATACTATACTGAGATCAGTTACAGTAATGTACTTTTTTATTTCCAGGGATTGCTCATGATAAAAGTCTACAGTATATTGTATGGTTCAATACATCTTTCTGTGTTATTTTACATTTAAACCACAGTTCTCCTCCTGGGGCTTGTTCCATTAACCCTCTGAACCCGCCATCCCACCGCTTTGACAGATTGCCTTTTGAATACAATACACCATTTGTTGGAGAAAACAGTCGTTATTAGAGGAATATGAACTTTCAGACAATCCTTGAATGGATCATCATTTAAGAAAGTTTATGTTCGTAAAAGCAACCAAAAATTTTTTTGGGATTTCCTTAGAGGAACCGTCATCTGATAAAACATCACTGACATACCAGCTGGCTGTTTACACAGAGCAGAGAGGAGAGGACAGTAGAGGTTGTACAAATGCAAATAGTTCAATATGTATAGACCCAATTTTTTCCCAATATTCACTTGTGGGCACTTGGGAAAGTGCTGCATATATAACTTCCACTTTATTCATGTATTCATTATATGCACAAAATACATTATTTGTTTGTTGTTCCCATATCTAGCCATAATTGTGCTGATTCCATAGAGGTGCAGGACCTCTATGGTCGATTTTATATATTGTAGTGAAATACACAGTAAGCAAAATGTAAAAAGACCAAAACAACAACAACAACGTGAAACTGCTTGGGGTTTGTAGGGTTAAACCAGTTTAACAAATACGCCAGGCTTATTGTGATAAGTCTGACTCATTTACAGCTTGACTCACTTTTATTTTCCAGTTCCCCAGTATAAATTGTGATAATAACTGAGCTTGAACTTTGTTGAATTTGCTTTTTGAACTAAGTCAAGTGCAAAAAAGTTGCATTTATTTGGTCAAATTGCTTTATGAAAAAGGCCCCTGGTCTAAATTTCATCCTGATATGGATCATTGGCCTATAGTATTTAATGGCCCAACAGGGCCAGACAGCCAGTGCCCACTCTGTCCACTCTCTCTCTCTGTTCCCTGCAGGTACATCACAGACTAAATGTTCCCAGTAGAACTTTTAAGCTTTGTTTGATTTACATCAGTTGGAACCACTTAAATGTCACTGACCAAAATCCAGCCAAGCATTAATTTTAATCAAAGTTTAATATCAGATAGGAGTAAAAAAAAAACAAAAAAAAAAAACTGAAATGCATGGATGCAAAATATTAGTGCTGTGGACGTGGCAGCAGCAATATGTATTTTAATTACCTATTGGTCCTACAATGAGCAATAACAGTTTATTTTATTCAGTTCTTTCGAAGGTAACTTATCACATAGAGTTCAAACACATTGGCTGGGTTGAGAAGTCATAGTGTATTTTTAACCATTCTGTTGGCCATAAGATGAAAGAGTACAGCTGTCTGAAGGAGACATGTGCCCTTCACATACCTCCTTCAGCACATGACAACATGTAGGGGGGTCGGTTGTTCATTTACACACAGCCTGTGATGGACGATTTCATCCAGGTGCAACACAGTTCGTCCATCAACTTAATGTGTAGTGCTGACTCTGACATGACCCGAGGAGGTTGCTTACAAGGTGGCGCCCCGGTAGACATCATATTAATAGTGACTGTAGCTCTTGTTATGTGGTTTGAAAGCAGTGAGTTAAATTTTTTTCGTGCTTTAACCCCCTGAATCCCACCAGTAGGAGTGAAACATGTTTTCTTTAAGAGATTGATGAAAATACATGGTTATTTTTAGAAAGTACTGGAATATAGAACTGTAAAAACAGGGGTTATTGTCGGAATTTGAACTTTCTGACTGTCCGTGAATGGATCATAGAAAAAGTACCCGAAATGAAGCTTAAAATCTTGTTATTTCTGTCAAGATTACTTTATTTGACATGTCCCATTCAAAACATTGCCAAAAATGAACTGTGTGGTATGACTAAATACTATTAAAAACATTAAATCCTGCGCTCCTCAGTGCAGGTAGGAAGCTAGAAAATTAGGAAATCAGATGGAACAGCAGGCTGTCCAATATTCATGACACTTGTGCGTACTTGGAAGTGTGTGTATATAAGTTCCATGTTATCTTGTATGATTTATGTCATTATAGCTGTGTTATTCTGCACAAAAGACATTTATGAGTTCCCACTTCTTGCCATGATCGTGCTGATTTAATTTCCACTGCACTGAAACAGCTTGAGGTTCAGAAGATTAAGATACTTATATAAAAATGTCTGTAATATCCTTTTTGTAAAGCATTTTTGTTTTTATTTTCCTATAGGAAATGTGTTATACAAATGTTTATTATTATTAAAGAAGGATGCATCAATTTAAAGAACCTCAAAAAACTTAGACTGTAATATTTAGTTGGAACACACTCAAAAAATATACAGCACATTAAAACAGAAGAGGAAATCCTAATGGGCCCTCCTCCCTGTGCTATATCTCACACCCTCCCTATGCCCTGGTAGGTGCTACAGGCCATTTGGAGGAAAAACAAATGAATTCTCCCTCAAGCTGTACAAATGAGCAAAGCCTCCCAGTTTTTTTTTCCCATGCAGTTTGGTGAAGTCCATTTAATTGTCAGTGTCTACCTGCTGTGTTCATTTACACTGTTAAACATCTGACATCCAAGACTTTATTGTTTATGTGAGCTTCAACTGTAAGAGCCAAATAACTACAAAAGCTTCAGGACCAACCTTGTTAATAAACCTCGTGACTCCTTTAAATATAATGTCATTTCAGGCCGCAGGGCCAGCAGCCGACCTATGAAAGGTTATTGATATTTTTAAGTATAATCACACACAGCAGAGCCACATAAAGGTTCTTTGCAGTTCGACAGACATTCATTTTTTGTACAAGTTTACCATATTCTAAAACCTAATTCTGAACATATTTATAACACTTATAAGTAGAAAAATGAGTATAAGTATGAAAGTGATTTACAAAACACCACAGATAAGATAATGCTCTCTATCTTATAAGACATGTGCTCTTATCTCCCATCCAATGCAATAACGCTATAACACCAGTTTTCTACCATTAATATCGAATAGATCAAAAATGATAAGCATGATAAATAAACAAAAGCATATGATTAACAACTATCAGCATGTGAACAGGCAAACCATTTGTAGGCTACTTTTAAAGTACACCATGTCTTAATAGAGGCTAAATTCTACGATTAAATTTACACCTTTGTAAAAAGAAAAATACTTATACAACAACTCCTCACTAAGAGAAACTTTTCTGTCATTTTCTCGCTCAGAGTTTTCCTAAATTGCTCCTGAACTTGGACACCTTGCTAGAATTTCTTAAGGTTCTTAGTATTCTCAGAATGTTTCCAGATACAACCCCTGATCCCCGACTGCTTACCTTGAATGCAGACCTCATTCTTACAGCCTTCAGGATCTGAAGGGGTAAGCCAGATTTATGTTTGATGCACGGGATTAACAGGAGTCCCATAGTAAATACATACTACATAGGGTCTGATTTATAGATTTCACTGTTGGACATCACCATAGCAAGAAACATACCATATGTGATACTTACTTACATTTCTCACAGTAACTGTATCTACATTCACTTCTTCGTAGCTGCAGTCTTTATGGTGTTACCCCTTAACTACGTTTATTTTACAGAGAGATTTCAAGGTCTGCAGTCTTTCTGCAGAGATCTATTTGTTTCATGTGACTGGCAAAAGAGAGAGTGAATTTCTCCAATCTCATCTCCATGTTCACTCAGTGCACTGTGAGTCTTCAGAGTGCTGTTGATGTCATTGAAGTTTTTTGGCATTGTTATCCTGGCAGAATTGGCTACACTGCGGTGTGTAGTGGTTAGCTGGTCGCTGGTTCGACTCCGGCAAGTGGTTCTTCTGTTTACATGTTCTGCCTGTTGTCAGCTTCCTCCCACAGTCCAAAAACATGCAGCTCAGGTTTAATTGGTGACTCTAAGTGGGAATGAGAGCGATTGTCTGTCTCTATGTGTCAGTGATAGTCTGGTGACCTATCCAGGGTGTACCCCCAATGTCAGCTGGGATTGGCTCCAGCCCCCCAATGACCTGACTTTGGATAAGCGGTTAAGGATAATGAATGAATGAATCCTAGCAGAATGCTGGACTAAACCCAAATAAATTGTGTGTGAGTAGCTAAATATTTGTACGGGGAAAATTGTCTTTCGTAATAACTCATTTCAAGTTTGGATTTGAAGAAATCGCTCTGCCGCCTTATTTGTTCTTGTATATCACAAGCTCAACAATGTAATATATTCCATGAATTGCAGTATTCAATTTTGACTTAATATTCTGTCAAAGTAGGAAAAACAAATGTGTGTGTCCTTGTATATGTCCTTGCTACTACTCCTAAACTTCAGATGTACTGCTGCACTTGATATATGTGCTATATTAACTGTTTCACTGCTTCTCTAAAACCTGGCCTGTTGCCTCAACATCTTGGTCAGCTGTGTAAGTCAACACACCTGCTTTAATCGATGCCCATCAGACTACTGTTGAGACTGTGGGTCTCTCCTCTTTTGCTGATTTGCAGGGGCGTGACTGCTGCTCCCTGGGCTTAGCAAGATGAATGGAAATACAAACAAGCTGAAGTGTTTTTTTCTCCAATAGTAGCAGAACAATAATGGGTGCAGTCAGACAATTCTCCAGCACAGTGCATAGTGCATACTAACATAGCCTGCTGCATAAATACTGCAGTTAAAGATGATAAAGAGAAATATTTTCTAATGAGAGCTCAGACAACACCAATAACACTAGAATACTATTAATACTATTGATAGATTTAAAGCCACTTCAAGCACTCACTGAGAGAACTTAAGACATGAGAGGTTCAGTTATTCCTGTCCATCAATTAGAGTACCACACCTAACAGACTGCATAATGATGTCACAAAAACAATTATCCCCTACATATTATCACCCCATTTGAATATTTATCAGACAATTGAATGGGTGTTATGAGTGGTTATCAGTTGTTACATGCTGGTAGGCCAGTAGGTTGTTATCAACATGTTGAATGCTGATATATTAACATGTGTTGTTTAGCGGTGCCCTCTGCCAGGGAAGTAACATTTCACAGTATGATCTTGGAAGGGGATGCAAGGAAATATACGTAGAATGTAAAGTCACTCTCAAAGAAACCAAAAGTCAACAATGTAATTTGAAGTAATGGCAGTTAACATCCTTCTCACATCTGGTGCTCACATTATCCTTGTAGCAGCTTAACTTCCAGCATTTACTTTTTAAACCTTCTTTTATAGCATCTTACCCAAAGTTTTTTGCACCAAAACTGCAGCTTTTTAACTAAAAGTAACTGCATTGAATGGACTGATAACAACCCTCCCAACCTGCCAGTAGGTAGACCAGGTAACCATTTGTATGGGCTGATAAGTGCTGATAATGCCCATCCAAGTGACTGATAACTTTTGAAACTGGTGATATTATTCATAATTTTAAATCCCCTACATTTGCTTCTCAGTACACACTTCTATCAAAAGTACTGGAGACAGTTTTCTGGCTGTGATGGATTGGCAGTTTGTTCAGAGTGTCTCCCTACCGCACACCCATTGCATGCTGGGAGAGGCTCCAACCATTTTTTTTTAACGATGTCCCTGTTTCATTAGTCATCTTAACAAGCCTTCATCAGACCTCAGCTTGCTATTTCCCTCAGGGGTATCCATCTTAAATGCTGTTCCATTAGTCTGATAACTCAAGTGATGCGTCTGGGATCGACCTTTCGAGGGAGCAGGTTCACAATTACTGAATGTAGACGCCAGGAGGACATCTTTGGCAAGAACGCATTTAGATCTCCTGTCATTCCCAGAGCACAACTCATCATGATAGAACAAGCGATTTAGTGAGTTTATACTACCCCTCTGAGCCAGCCCCCTGCTCTGCAAGTGGCTCAGGTCATCACCGTGTACCAGAGGGGAGTCAGGGAGAGCATGTTAAATGACAAACCAGATGGGCCTCCGGAATACAAATAGACGTGTTAGGAAAATGAATGAGCAAAAAAGGCAAGACAGAGCGGGGAAGAGAAGCACCGTGCTGGAACTCCGTCAGCTTCCCCCAAGTCCTCACAGTGATGCAGCCACATGCTGTGTTGTGATTTCCCGGCCAGGGAGGGGAGCTGCTGGCTCCCAGATAGAAACAATCCCAGCACAGCACAGTTACATCTAACACTTCCATGCAATGCTTCATTTGGAAACCACAGCCATTCATCAATGCCACCATTGATTTGATGCTCTGCACTAACAGAACGTCTTGCCCAGGGCAGAGTT
>CAFUXE010000016.1:1203678-1221311 GCA_903364295.1 Serranus cabrilla | reverse complement strand
TTTTTTTTTCAAGCAATTAAAGTGAAAATCCACCCTCACATATCTACAGTATCTTTGACCATATATGGGTATCCTCTCTGTTATGCCAGCAGTTATTAACTTGAAACTCTTTCCATACTATTATCTTATGATACTGAGATACTATTCATAAATTCTTTCCATTTCAATGAACACATCCTTGCTTTACCTTTACAATTGCAATAGAAATATGTGTAATTCAGTGTATGTTTTAATAGCTAAGCTGTGGAAATAATATATAGGGTGCAACAGACTGATACTTTGATATCATCTTCTTTCAGACACCCCCCTAACAATAATGTTTATTTTGTCTTAGACTGTTAGCTCTGTAGTATTCCAGGTTTTCCAGAACATATTTGTTCAGAATCTCAATAAGTTTGCAGAGAAAACTCCCCCATGGTTATTACAAAGTAACCATTCAGTTTTATTCAATGTTTTGATCCAAACACTGATTTAAACTATGACTTTAATAAGCATAAATGATTGAAGCGTTGTAGATGAATGTAGGAGAATGGGTCTTCTGTCAAAGGTCTGACGTCGTCAGCTAAAGAGATGACGTATCTCTCTGTTTGATTTGTTGGGGCTACAGAAACAAACCGTTGGCACTTGGTTGTGCGGTGGTGTTACAGAGACTCTTTTATAATGCATGCCTTTAAGGCTCCAAACGCTGTAGCTATACAGAGACCACAGACACAGTGGGTGCCTTTCTTACACTAACTCTGCTGGAATTTTAAACCTGGGTCACTTCAAGTCATTTATTGTGAAATGTGACTTTTTATCACCCTGCCAAAGCAACAGACGGGACTGAATTAGACCTGGACAGAATGAGTAAGATCCTTTCAAGCCTTGAGGGCAGAGCATGCCCTGCAGACATATGCGTAATAGTACATGGAGTCCTCATAGTCACACCTCAATGAGACAAAGCCTGGTACCTAAAGCAGGGAGGATGAAGGGAACGGGAAGACAGAGGGAGAGTTGCTAGTACGCCGAGGGAGGGTGAGGTAGTGTAACTCTGGCGTTCCCTGACTCCCACACATGTTGTACTGTACAACATGCCTGAAGCAATTTCCAAAGACACACTATTCTCCCTGACAGCCCTGATGTGTGTGTCTAGAAGTGTGTAGACATTGTTGACGTCCACTTCTTGCTACATAATTGAACAACTGCTCAACCTTTTCTCCCCAAGTGGAATTATTTAGAGTGTTGATTTTCTCGCTGTTGCAGGACGACCCTTTATTTCCTCACGTGCCTACTGTTTATACTTGAATTGTGTATGTGTGTATGTCACGAGGAGCTAAGCCCTCACTGAAGTGGAGGTGTTGATAATGACAAGCAAAGCTTGAGTAAAAAAAGAAAATCACACTGATATCTCCTCTGCGTGCTTTCCTGGCTCGGCTCGGCTTGGCTCAGCTTGGCTGGGATTAAGAAACCTTCTGAGAGGACTTAATATGCACCCCGCCTCTGTCACCCAACTGTGAGTGAGCTGTATTTTCTAGTCAGAGGAGACAGAAAAGGGGATGGCGGGTGAGAGGAGCAGGGGGAAGTGAGGGAAGAAGGGATGCAGAGTGAGAAAGTGACTGTGGATGCTGCTGGGATGATCAAATATAGGACTTTCCCACCAGGGAGCATCACTTGAATGTTGAGGCCAAAATTGCCCTCTTAAGTCAGGGAATTTAATATTATACTGGCCCAGCTGGGGTGCCAGCATGGCTACCACAACAACAGCTGTTTGTTGTTGTTAGATGCAAGAGGAAGCGAGGGGGAAGACACAGGAAGAAGGAGGGTAGAGAAGTGTAGGTGGGTCGGTTGGCAGGAAGTCGGTAAGTGAGAAGTAAAGATCCAGTTTGGTTTCCAAGCCTTCACAGCCTGTCAGCTGCTGATTCCTGCATTGTCAATTTAGCACCTAGGTGTCTTCCTTAAATATGCCCATAACAGTTCCCAAATCAGTTTTAGCAATATGTATTATATAATATAGCATTTGCTTTGTCAATTTGAGGTCTTTAGGGAGATGTAGCAGGATCCTCCATAGAAGTGGTGTACATCATCTGAAATGTGAATCTAAAGACCAATTTAAGGTGCTGTTCACTGTGTGTCAATGTGTTCTAGTCATTAATCTGACATACACATTGCATTTTGGGTTGGTTGCCTATTCAAATTTGTAAGTTGTTGCAGCATTTTTTATGCTTTTTCACAGATTTGGTGCTGTTGGCCAATTTGGAATTGATAAAAATGGTTCAAAATTCCAAATACGCCATTAGGACATCAAGACCTTGATAAACTCTCCAAAAAACAACAATGCTGTTATTTGCCATCGAAAACTTTTGTCACTTTGGAGACTTATGCAAGAGTTATATTTTTTTTTCATTTGTATGACCATCTGTTCTGATGTATTGAACTGCTGAATGTCAGTATATCTGTGAAATCTATCTCCTGATGCTTTAGGTCTCGAGTTTGTGGTTGTAAATTTTCACGAGGCTGTGATTATCCTAGAGGTCACAGCAGCTCATTATATATAGTGAGGTCAAGTTTTAACGTCATCACACATTAATGAAATTGAGCTCATTTAATCCACAAGCGTCTCAGATTTCTCAGCTTTTTCATGCAGTTCTGAAACCGCTTAGGGACCCCAGTGTCCATAAATATTTCGACACAATTTTTAGAAATAACACTAAATTGCATGGTGTTTGCTCTAAAACTGAAATTAGTATAAATTGGACATGACTGTAAGGGGGGTGAGTCAAGGGTACCCACACTATCACTCACTCTTTCTGTATGATAATCCTCAGTGGTTGCTGTTTCATTGTTACGTCAAAAGTATAATAGAGATCCAGTTAATCCTCGGTGGCTGGTGTTATGTCACAGGCCGTCTGACAAAAGGCAGAAGTTGACATCATATTTGTGTAGCAAAGAGCATAATGCTGCAGCTGGTGCCAAACAGTAGCAGCACCTAAACTGTGAGCACTCCAATAAATTTCTCGACATGGAATTTAGTCATCCCACAGTCATCCTCTGCACATTTAAACTCATCACATGATATCATGAATTAGTGAAACACACTTGTTCCGAACATGACCCGAGTGGTTTGAACACTCTTAAAAAGTTCAGCGAATACACTAAAGGTATTCACACTGACTACAATCAACAGATGGCTGCTTTTTACAAATGTGCATCTGAACTTGTGTGAAAAATGTGTGAAAGTTGCAACGATGCAAATTGGAAATAGTTTAAACTAAAAGTTAGAGGTTTCCCTAACTAAGACTTTACATAGTCAAATCTGATTGGTCAGGTCTAATGATCGTCAAATCTGCCTTTTCGCTCATTGTTCCCCTTGTGCATGGTGTTTGATTGGGAGAGCAAGAGAGCATTTTATCCCTCCCAGTATAGCAAAAAATAAGCAAAATGAGAGTGAGTGACAGTGTGTGTGGCCATCAGCTGTTTCTACAGGCTGCTGATTTGAATAGAGGATTGTTCTAAATGTTGTAAAATTACTCCCATATAGCCTGAAGAGAATCATCTGTTGTTTCCTAACTGTAAATACCCCAACCATGACAATTCAACTCTGTGATTGGCCATTAAATCATGCTCCCTATATCCATTTGTTTTGTTTTTTTACTTTTTTCCAATTAACACAATGTGACAGTGAAGTTAGAAAAGTTGCCTTGTTTAAAGCCTGGATTACAAAAAAAATGGGCCCTTTTTTAAAGTTTAACAGTGTGAACATTAAATATATTGTCTTGGTACTGGATTTGATTTAATACTGAATACAGATTCCATTGACTACAGTACAAAATATTTGCAAATCAATACATTCTCATTATATTTATATTTTTCACAGCATCCCAACTTTTTGGGATGTTTTTGTCCAAGAATCAGATGCCATATTTGGACACATGCCATTTTTATATCCCAGTGCTTTGGTCACATTTTGGTCAGAGCTCAAACTGTATTGAGGTTTGAGACTCAGCACTAGTGAAGAGAAAAGCTTGTAAGCCATTCTGGGAGCACAGCCTCATGTGGCAAATATTTGACACATATTGCAGTTTTATGGTGGTTTTTTGTTATAGTTGCTGTTTTTAAAAGATCAATCCCCATGACGCTCCACCTCTTGCAACCTTTCTGTTTTATGAAATCTAAAAAGTTGTGCCAAAACCCATACATTGTGATCTTTTCAAACATTAATCACTCACTGGCTTTAAACCAACTTTAAAAATAATGTGAATGTAGCCTTTTGGCATGCCGCCTCATACACTAACCCTGATGATTTACATTCATTCATCTGCAGTTCAGTGCCATTGTTTCTTTCATTCCCATAACTGCTCATCTGAGCTTCTGTTTCCAGGATTTGGTTCCTCAGAAAAGCTCAATTTGATTTTCCAGGCTCATTCATGCACATGTACATTCATGCATCCACACTATGTACGGAAATGTGTGAATCGGTGTGTGTCTGTGTGGATGGGCGCCAAGTGTTTCTGGGATGTCAGTGACTTGGATAATAATTTGTAAATTAGAATGGTGCTTAGTGAAGCAATGGGCTGTGAGACAAAGAGAAAAGCTTTGTACCCATGTACCGATCCCAGTGGAACCACCGGGGTGTGTGTGCCTGTGTGTGTGTATGTGTGCGCGCTTTTATGCGTTTTTATTTATGTGCTTTCCAAAAATGATGTCACAGGTGAGCCCTTTCCTCAGCCTCCCTTGAGACCACAACAGGCCTCTGTGAATACACACTCATACAGTACACCATCTATGTGTATGTGTGCACTGATTTACATGTGTCATCACACATTTTACACTCTTGCTCATGCACACATTCTGTGATTCAGTGTCAGCTGCACATATGCAAAGCAGTTGCTGTCCAGCAGTGTATTGTACATGATGATTGCCAGGTCAAGCAGCTCTTATAGAGACAGTGAGACCAGCCATCCATGGAAAGCACTGGACCGAAACCTTTTATCTGTCACCTTCCACCATCTTCTGCCCTGCTTTCCTTCTGACCTCTCTGTGGGATGACAGGACAGGGTCATAGTGTTACTGTAGTTCTAGTTCTCACAACACATTTTTCATGGTTTTCTGGATAGAACATCATGTACTGCAATATCCTACAGTATCTGTGTACTTTAGACAGATTGGGCTTTACAGTACATAGATTTCATAGTGCTGAGATGATCTTGTGCAACCATCTAAACAGTACTTGACTTCTAGCCACTAGAACTTGTTTTCTTAGAGTCACAAGTGACCATATTTGGACAAGAGGGTGGTTTCCAGCCCTGTGGGTCAAGGTACAGCATTGATAGCAAATGCTAGGTCACTAGCTTACAGTAGCTAGCATTCTGGTTAGCAAGGCGCAACTACATGTAGCTCATATCAGCAGCTGACTTATTAGAGGGTGTTTTGGTACAACTTGAATGCTGTTAAAAAAAACATTCAACGTTCATGAATTGAGAGCACACTGTTAAAGGATCAAAGCTCTAAGACAGAACAACACCCAAACACAAGTTCACAGATAATTAAATGCAAACAGTGCCATGGATATGCATTGCTATGGTTCTATCCTGATTGACAGTTCATAGTTACAGCGAAAAATCACAAGACAGCAGTGCCATAGTGCGTACCCTGCTTTATCATCTATTTTACTCTAAATAAGCCCAAAATGTACAAAATGAACCTCATGCTGTATTGAAAACGACTTGAAACTAGCGATTGAGACCATAAACTCAGTATGAGAATGTTTACTGAGGTAATATGAGTGAAAAGTAGCGTAATCGTCTCATAGAACTCTATACAATCTGTCATCATTTTGCAGCCAGTGGAGTCCCCCTTGTTGACCATTGGAAAGAATACAGGTTTAAGACACTTTCGCATTGGCTTCACCTTTCACACTCTACAGCTACATCCACTGCTTTTACACAGTCTTCTATGCTAATTTGCATAGCAACATTGCAGCAATTAATGCAATTGAGATTCATTTTGCATTTGAAAACTGTAAACACTAACATATAGAGAATAATAATAAAACATGCATAGAAAAACAAATACATTAAATGTCTCTAAAGCTCACCATGAGTTCCACTGAGTATGTGTATGTTGCTATGTGGCTTCACACATCAGCATCTTTTATTCAAGTGGCCTGATTCCATAGTGTGATCTAATGCAAGATGGCATCCTCAGATCCCTTTAAAGCCACATGAACAGCAGCTATAGCTCTGCAATGAGTCCCATCAATATTGCACAATTTGTACTCTGCAAGCATTGTAGGACAGTGTAGTAAGAACAGAATTTGAAGTGTAAGTAGGTTTATACTTGTTTTGTTTTTTTGCAGACCTGGACAATAAACCAACGCCTCCCTCAATATAGATTTAATCCCCTATTTAGTTCTTGCTGGACTGCAGTTTCTGGACTTAAGGCCACTGTATCTCTAGCTTGAATGCAAGTAGATGAAAGCATGAAAGAGAAGATTTAAACCATAAGTACAGAGTGGACTCTGAAGTCTAAGACGTCTGATTGGGCCATAGATTAACACTTAAATGAGTTTGCATTGGTGTGTGCGTGCAGACCTTATGTCAGCAGGCCCCCAAGCAGTTTCCTCTATAGTGTTTCATTGCTGCATGTATATTTCAACCCCCCTGTGTGGGAGGGAAGGGAAAATGCATAAGGGAGAAAGTGAGGCAGAGAAAGATCAAGATGAAGACTCAGAAAGGGTAAAAAGACAGACAGAGATCAAGTGAGATGAGATCATGGAAGAGATATGGAGGACAAAGACAAAGAGAGATGGAGAGCAAAAAGATACCTAGAGTGTGAGGGAGCAACATCCCTAAGCACTGATGGTGCTGATGAATATTGGAGGAGAAGGCTGTGGTGAGGAGGAGGAGGAAGAGGAGAAAGAAGAGAGAGAGGGAGAGAGATTAGAGCTGAGGAAATATGCTCCTTTGCAATGTCTTAATGGGAACTGTCAGAGCTGGGGAGAAAAGGTCAGCCAGCAAGCCAGTCACGGCCACAGGCAGATATCAAACTGATAAACGCACAGTGATGCAAGCATAGCCAAACATATGCATAATCAGAAGAAATAAGATATAAAATGCAGTTTGCCTGTACACATACTCATACAGCTATGAAATCTGCATGGAAAACCCCTGCATCATGAACACACAGTTTAACAGCTGAGGCAACAACTGAGATATGAGCTCATCATAATGACCTAAAATACACATTAGATGTTTTCATGTTTTGATAATACACCTTTATTAACGTTAGAGCCTGATTTACTTGTTGGGCCATAGACTAGAGACTACGTTTGATCCATATATTGAAACTAAGTCACAGCAATTATTCTGGATGCCTACCAATGTATTAGTGCTATATTTGCAGTTATCCAGATGCAGTTCCTGGAGAAGGCGATGAAATTCACTGAGCTGTGTGCTCCTCCAGATGTTAGCATTAATTCAGCATGATGGCGTTTGATTTTGAACGTCATCTGGGACTTCCACAACAGCAATAGTGGTTATTTTCAAATGATGACAGAAAGTTCATGGCGACTTTGATTCTGTCTTTACACACATGTGATAATCAAGTCACACTGTAGAAACAACATAGCACTAAAATACTTAAACTATCACATTGGCGTGGACTACCTGGCTTTTCTACCTGGCATTTGACCATTTGCTAAACCTCTCCCCTGTGGTATTGGAGGCATGGCATATATAGCAGCCTTTCAATTGTGTAAACCTACGGTTTGTATGATCAATAGATAAAAAAATATGTTGTGCTCTCGATGTTTTCTTTTGATAACAGTTGATAGTGTGGGTAATACTCTACATTAGAAGTGACAACACACCACACAGCATATTTAAAAAGCATTTAAATAAGTACATTTGAAAGTACTTTATTTGTTACTTTCAATAAAGAGTAACTTGGTAACTTTACTAGTTACTAATTTGGGAGAGTAACCTATCCTCAGGGATAAAAAAAAAAAAAAAAGTAATTTTGATTTGATTTGATTTTGATTAGTTTTAAAAGGAACCAGTCACCAGCACCCAGTGGGTGAGCTCTCATATGTCTGTCTGGTGTAGCTGTGTGCAGTCAGAGGGGCAGAGCTGCAGCACATTCATTCAGCACAGAAATATGAAGCAGCACACTGTGAATGTGTGCTGTGATCCTCAGTGCTGGTCCAAGAAACTTATTCATGTTTGTTGTTGTAATTGATTGCACTAAGTTATAGTTTTTCACACTGTTTACAAGAGTTTTTTTTCCAGATTCGTTAGTGTTGGTTTCAGTCCTATTCATTTATTTTTCTTTGCTTTTATGTTTGTAAATGTTATGTAATTGGTTATGTGATAATGCCATAGATGTGCAAATTACTGTGTGACATTCTAGCGACATTTACTGACTTTCTAAGCAGGCTTCAGCTGCAGTGTTTAGTGGAGTTTACACTCCAACATCTCCAAACTTGATTTAAAGCCTCAAATCCTTGTCTCCTGTGAAATTGAAGCATGACCTGTGGTTCATGTCTTTTGATGACAGGCTCAAAAAAAACAAATGGACTTAAGTCTAAATCTCCTCTATAGCTCAAAAGAAAAAGAACAAAGTGCCGCTTTAGATGAGAGGATTTAGAAACCAAATCAGGAGGAGTCCTTATGAGAGGAAATGGAGCAGCTTTGTGGCAAAACCGGGATAGAAACAATCCAAAACTTCTTTAACCTCAGAGGTTACGGTTCCCTTTTAAATATTATCCATTGTAGTTTATTTGGTATTTCATCTTGTAACATTAGAAAAACACATGAATTTGTGCCGGTTTTATAATTTAAGGAGAGAAAGTCACCTTGGATTTATTATAATCCCCAGTGCCAACATAAATAATCTTTGAGGGAAATATCATTTATATAGTTAAACTATAATTTTTACAGTTTTCTTTTCTTTTATGGCTCAATTCATTTTGGAAACCAACAACCTTTTAGTGACTCATTTATTTTAGGTTGGTACTTTTTCATTTTACAGCACCCAATTCAGTAAGACACCAGCCTAGCCACGTTTTTGTGAATATAAATGCATTTCTACATTTATATTTTCAAAGAATAATCCAGCACCCCCCACCCCCCTTGCATTGTCCACACAGCTGCGGCCATTCTCTGTGAAAGCCGGCTCTGTCTACTCACTGTGAACTTATCAGTCGACACTATCTATTAATATCACAGCAGTCTTTTGGTGAAAGATAAAGCTGCCGGCCAATGTCAAAACCTTAAGTCCTTTATGTGTGTGTGAGTGTGCCTGCACAGCAGTGTGTGTTAGACAAAATAAGTTCCAGACCTTTATTCGAAATGTAAGTGTTGGAAGAGGCTGAGAAAAGGTTAAGACGGGATTCGTGCATTTAGCTGAAAGCCTGGAGTTCACGGTAGGGACGAACAATATGGCTGTTTTTATTGGACGAACATTGCAATTCAGTATCTTCTATATTGTTCACTACACAAGAGCCATACATAATTCTATAGTTTGGTCAACGAAGGGGATACAGTCAACACTGCTTATTATTAAATGGGATTAATTGATATGAATGACATCATCTTGATTTGATGGTGAATTATAAAAATCTTCAATCACAATAGAGTATTATAACTTGTGATGTCAAGCCTTGAAAACGTGTAATATTATGTGTAATTTGACCTCCAATCAGTTACAATGACAAGTCACACAAACGTAAATGCACCAAGCCTTGATGTAAACATGTTATTACTTTTACCTAGAAGTTTGGCAGTAAGACAGGAACTTTGCTTACAAAGTCCTGGTTTTCTTTTTTTTCTCCCCAAATATGCAAAGTTGTTATGAAGCATTCATTATTTGTTTGATGATGATGAGCCAAATAAAATTTAAGATAAGGTCTCTTGTGTTTTTGGCATGGTTTTTGGTCTTTTGGGTGAAAAAAAAATTATCCAGTAAGTCAAGGTGAAAAAGTTATTTGAAAAAAACGATATCAACATGGGATGGTTAACATTTTTAAAGTGGTATGTACAGGCATAGTGAAAAGGGTCAAAAATTGACAAATTAGCCGAAAGCTCCAAAAGGTTAAAGTTAAGAGTTTTCCATAGCCTATCAGTTACAAACAACTTGTTCACGACAGACATGCTAACCTGCAGAGCATTAAGCCGAGAAGTTTAATTCAGGGAGAGCTGGGTCAAACAAACCCAGGTGTGAAAACAAAAGTAAACCATGTGATTCAAACATCACATAACTTCCGTGACTCCCTTTTTTACGTACCTTTGTAACTTCCAGTAGTCACATTGACCTCAACTTCACTTCCAGCAAATACATGCATGTATTTACTTTCTAAACTATCTTTTATACCAGGAAGTTTTTGTCCTGAACCTAGGTCAGTGTTTTTTTAGCCTAAATTTACGTATATATGTATGAATGTATGTATAATGATGTATGCACACGCTCTGCTCTTTACCAGTTGAACGCTCATATGGGTCGTTTCAGATGGTATTGACAGACGACCTCTTCTGTCATTTAGGTTGGAGAACTTGTTGAGCAGAGGCCAAGCTGTCAATCAAAAACAGTAACACAGGGGCGTCATGGTGGATTACCCGTTGAGCACATACCATTAAAGAAGGCTTTGAATGCGGCCCAGAGCCCTTTCCTGCATATATTCCCCTCTGTCTCTCCCTTTCACTCTGTATCTCTTCCGCTATCGAATGAAGCCCAAAAAATGGACAAAGAAAGTTATCAGTAAATCAAAACCAGAACCAAACGTATCACTGGTGAGCTCCTACCCATCAAAGGGCTGGTGTGGCTGCATATTTTTGTTCCAACCAAGCAAGACCACACCTGTTACAATTAATCAGCTGATTAAAGACAGGTGTGCTCCTGCAGCCACTCTGGTAATGGGCCGCTGTGGCTGCAGGTTTCTGTTCCAATCAAGCAGGAGCACAGGTGATACTGATTACTAATCAACTGAGTGAAGACAGTTCAGCTGATTGAATGATTGGTTTCAGGTGTGTTTCTTCTTGGTTGGAACAAAAACCTGCAGCCACAGCAGCCCTTTACTGGATCAGTTTGATGTAGAGCATGCAGAGCTCACAGGAACACGTGTCTCCCACTCTCTGGTTGGTTCCACTAAGTAGCATTAGAAAAATTGAAGCTTTTGAAACAAATGTTTTCAATTACATCATGATATTGAAGGTTGAAGGTGACATGAGAAGTAATGACAGAAATCAGTGTTTAAATGTGTATGTGTGGGTGTTTTGTATACATACATATATGTGTATCTAAGTGTATGTTTTCACCTTTTACACCTCACATAAAGAGCTCCTCTCCTCATATAATGCATTCTAGACTATATACAGCTGGCTTTAAGCTTGCATTCCATGTCATGCCAGGATACAGACAGACAAGCACATCATGCGCTGTCAGAATATTTCCGTCCTGTGAAGCTGGCAGTGAACACCTGTCCTCCATCCTCCAGCATGTAAACAATCCTCTCTGACAGGCATGTTGCTCTCTGCCACCTGTTGATAAACACACTCTTTCCGCTTGGATTTCTGCACAAAAAACTTTTTAAAATTAGCATATGCGCTGTTGATGCATCGCCAGATGTGTCCCTAACCTCCTCCAGAGGTGGGCTGAAGTACTGGCACTGAAGTGCATCTTGGCTGCACTTAAAAAGTAAAATAATCCTCAGCTAATTCCTGTTGGAAAGGTGGTGAATGTGTCATGTTTGTGTGCGGTCGTTCAATAGAAGCTCCGTCCACATATACACCTCTACCAGACAGACATGATTTGATTTTGCATTATTAAACGGTTATCAAACAGATGAGCCATTGCTCTCTAAATACCCACCGCGCGCCTCACAGGCCGCTCTGTTTACAGGAGAAATTGAAGCCTCTGAAATTTTTATGTGCTTCTTTCACTGTTTGAACGTGTTGCCTGCCAGGACAGGACCGGTGCGTTCTAACACTGAGCATGGACACATGAAGGAGCAGCTCTGTTTGACTATGTATGAAATATTGACCAGTTACTCATCGTGAAATATTGAGCGTGTTTGCTGAGGCTCTCCAAGCATCGTAGCTGGGGAAAATCGAAGAAATGTATTGGAAAGAAAGCAGGTGTGAAGGAACATCTCACCCTTTTGTAGACAGAAAACCACAAGGATTCTGGGTAATGAGGCGTCTTTATGAGACGAAAAAGATTTACAAAAACTTTTGAACACAATAACAAAGCAAGAAAGTGCTGACTTTGGCACTGGAAACCTGTTTGTGAGGCTCTACCACTGTCTTTTCCAGTCTGTGCAGGTATGTACAGTATACAGTGGGTTTGTGGTGAGCAGCATGATCTCACATGTGTGTTTGTGTTGTGGCAAAGCTCAGCTTGGAGCTGTCATAGATATCCAAATGTTCCGGTTCATAAGCACACACTAACATTTTTCTATTTTCAAATTGACATTTGCGTGTGTGTGTTTGCGCGTGGGAAGTGTCACGCTGACCGTCCTCCGCGGGGCCGTACAGTTTTGTCATTGTTATTCTACTTTAATTTGTATCACTCTTTCTCTCACTCTTTAGCTCTTTGTCTTTGTTCGTCCCCCCCCTCCGTCCCTCTCTGTCTCGCCCACCAGCTCTCTCTCTTTTACACACCTTCCCTCTCACCATTTCTCTCTCTCTCTCTTACTTCATCTCCCTTTCCCTCCATTTCTTTGTTTCATTTTCTAAAACTAATCTACATGATGTCAGTGTGGTGGTGTAACTTCACGCTTTGCCCTGAGGCAGTGCCACACACACACACACACAGTGGAGGAAGGTGTGTGCGATTTCTGTCACTTCACACTGCACGGCTCGCTGGCCCTGGTTATAGTATTAGTCTCACTACTACAAGTGTACACATTGGCTCAAATAAACACGTCTATACAAGCATATAGAGTGAATGAGCCCTAAAACCCCAAAATGAGTGAACATTTTTGCATTTCTGATTCCCTCGTGTTGAGTTTTTAGTTAGCTTTCTGAATTAAGCTCCGTGGTTAACACAAGCTTAAAAGATTTTGAATTTTTGTTCAGAAAAAGGCTGATATATGTGTAAAATAAATAAATATTAATATTGTTTTAAGATCGCTGAGTGGAGACACAGCACAGCAGCACAAGATACAAACCTTACAAAGATATAAAACATAAAAACAAGACAATATATACATAAATATACATGCATACTTACTGTGTTTTAGATTTCACTGTAGATGCTCATCTGAGGTTTACAGTGTACCACTTGAGGACATTTATCAGACTTCACACAGCTCCCATCCCTCATACATTAGCACAAAAGTACACACACAGTCATAGTGTGTATCAAATACACACACGGTGCACTTCAAGAGTGTGTGTGTAGCCAGCAGTGAAACACAGAGGCTGGTAGGAGGTTAGTAGTTGGCTCCTTCATTGATGCCTTGAAGCTTTACACAGTAAGGTTGGTATGAGCGTGTGTGTGTGTGTGTTGAGTAGGAAAAGAGAAAGAAAAGAATCATGCACATTCAAATGACAGAATATCTAACAACTAGAGACTTACTCTCCTGTGGCTGATACAACACCACAGGAAGTGAAAATACGACACACTCCCATGATGCTTTGAGCTGTCGAAATACGGTTAATTGAAAATATCCATTTGAAGACATGATAATTAATTACTGGCTAAAAATATCACTCTAACGGAGTCGTTTTTTTCATTTGTCCTCTGCATCCATTTGTCTGCGTGCTTGGACTGTAATTGTTTACACCCATCTCCACAAGTGTCCCTGCCAAATGAATCCAACACAATGTGAGAAATGGAAGCTTCCCAAAAACCATCAACACCCCTCCCAAGCAGATGGATGGTGTGTGCTGCCTGACTGCCTTCAGCTGCAGTTACCTCATACTGTGTCATTTTTTATTCCCTTCGCTCCCCCGGGAGACCCGCACAAAGTTTGCAATAGGCAGGGTGTCGAGTTTGATAAGAGCTGCTGTGTGAGTACAGAGAGCTGAGCTGAAGGTGCTGTTGGGTGGTCCGGTTCTAAGGATGCTTGACAAAGACATTTTTAAATTCTTTCTGCTTACTTTTTTTTGATCAGACACAACCAAATGAAGTTTTTTTCTAAGCTAGATGCAACAGGTGATGTGCATATTGATTCATCGCCCTGTTGAGATGCAGCAAACGATTGGATTCAACGCAGCACAACATGATGCTATTCCGTGCCATGCAAAAGAATATGATGCTGTGCAATTCAGCAGAAAGAGTGGATTTTTATTTCTTTGGTATTTACTAAGCAAACAACAAATGACTGTGATGGTTACAGCCTGCACGGAGCTTTCAGAGGTTGGCAGAAATATTTTCACTTTCATTAAAGGCTTATTAAAAGCATATTTAACCTGTAAAAAACGGTATAACATCAGAGGAAGCCGGCTTGTGCATGGTATATTAACTGAGATTGTGTTGATACATATAGAATCAATCAGAGAGATTATACTTTGCTGTTTTCGTGCTTTATTTGATAGTGACAGAAGGGGGACAGAGGGGACGACATGCGGATTCAAACGGCTGTAACGAAGCCTCTCCTCTCTACCTTTAGCTGAGTTTGTTTCTCAAGTGGTCATTCTGACTCTTATTTAAGCAACAGGAGGCTACAGTACTCTATCTTCCTTTGCCTCAGTGTCATGCACCGCTGAAAGTGGACCTTCTCTCAGTTGTCCTTCTCATAAAGACTTTCAAAGACACACAAAGCCTCACTGTGAGCAGAGCAGCACAGCTTACCCACACAGGCAGCAGTGACTTACTGCTGTAGTATTATAGGACTCAGTGTCGCCAGGTCACTTTCTCCTCAGGACATTGTAATAAAGCCTCTGTGAAGCTCGACAAAACAAAAAAAAACTGAAGAAAAGCAGGATGTGTGTCTGCATTTGTTTGAGGAGTTCAATTCCAATTTGAAACACGGGAATATCATAAAATGTCAGATGCTGCAATGTTGGTAATTATCCTCAGTCTGACCAATGGAGACAGAAATAATCATTCTTTCACATGTGTGTAAGTGTGTGTGCAGCCACACATGCAACCTACATGCCACATAACTCAGTGCACTAGCTATACTATAGCTACAGGTTGCCTGTAAGATGCTCTGCATGTCAATCATCTGGGATTGTATCCATTATCTCTACTTTTTTTCACATTTCACAAAGTGATCCACCTCTACATTTGTTGCAAACTCTCTCTCTCTCAAGAGATAGGAAGTAGTTTCTTTGAAGTGCAAAAGATCCAGAAAGCAGGTTGTTCAGGTGCACTTGACTTTCCAGCTTCAGTCACCTTTTGATTTTGCAACTTTGTGAGCCAAACTTTGTGTATATACACACCTCTGCAGCTGTGCGCCTGCAGTGCCTGTGGTTCAGTCTTCTGCACCGATAGAACATTTGATTGAAGATTAATGATGGAAGTGGCTTTGGCTGTTCAGTCAACACCCTTTATAGGACTGCAGCTGTACCCAACACCTCCCAGGTGTGTGTGTCCCTGTGTGTGTGTGTGTGTGCCTTGAAACTTTGCTGCCTGTAAGAAAAAGGTGAGTCACCACCCTCTGAGTCCTCAACTTTAGATTCAATCGATACTGTGACCTTGTCCTTCTTTGTGCTGCTTTGTAATTGTGTTTATTTATTCTCTTAACCAAATACTCTACTTTATCTGATCAGCTCCGCTGGGGAAGATCTTTCTCCAAATCTCCTCAGATAATGTGTAGGGTGCACGTGGAACACTTCTCTCTTATGTGTGTAATTTCCTTTCCCCTCTGTATATAACTTGATCTCTCTATCTCTACATCTTTCTTTTAATTTCCTTCCCTTTAGTGTTTATTTGTTCAGCTTCATTAAAGGGAAAATCTTTGGTGCTCACGCATATTAAGGCCTACAGAAACAAATATATTCTTTTGTCCTTCTCATCACTCTTGTGTTCTC
Source organism: Serranus cabrilla (assembly GCA_903364295.1). NCBI lineage: Eukaryota > Metazoa > Chordata > Actinopteri > Perciformes > Serranidae > Serranus > Serranus cabrilla. Next base: position 1,205,358 of record CAFUXE010000016.1, on the reverse strand, counting down.
AGTATCCTAATGAGAATGAGGAGAGATTTCGAGAATTCTTCTGTTCTGCTGAGCAGTGACATGGCAGAGAGTAAAGAGAATATGACAGGTTTGACGGGTGAACAGCAGCACGCCGCGTATCTGACAATTTGGGTTTAAATTTGATACATGTCTCGTCGCTAGTCACCGCCTGTTGTGTCTGTTCTCCTGTCACTCCAAAGCTCACAGAGTCAGAGAAAGTGGAAGTGACACTGCTGCAGTCCAATGGACATCCAGAGTGTTGGCGTGTATTTTTGAATTTGACTTTTAAATGGTGCCCAAGACTTAAAATAGCTACTAAGTGTCGAATTTTTTTTCAATAGTTTTTGAGCCAAAAAGAGAAAAATCAACACCTGACCTAAACACAGTATGTCAGATACAGTCCAGACAGATCCCGTCAGTTTAATGGATAAATGTCCAGCAAAGCTGATGCAGAATGTGCTGATGACGCGGCTGTCTGCTGGACCGGGGATTCCACAGAAACAGCTTCCTGTTGCTGAAGTGTGAATAACATGGTCTTCACAGCACAGGCGGTCAGCTCTGCAAACTGCCCTGAGTCTTCACCCTCCAGTGGTTTCCTCAAACATCTCTGCCCTATCTGCACTCGGATGTGTCTTGACATCTGCACTTTAACAGTCCTCATGGCAATGTTTTTTGAGTTTCACACAGATGGATAAAAATAACCCGCGAGATACTCCAGGAGGGGAAGCACAGCTGAGAGGGCCACTCCACTAATCTGTAGGGGCGTGTCCACACGTGTGTGAGATGATGATAGATATCTGTGTGATTCTTGCCCTTAATATTAAACAGAGGGGGAAAAAGTGAAAGATAAGCTTTTCTGCATTTATTCAGTACACTTTTAAGACCTCATAAGCACAATATATATGTGTGAGTGCAACAGTTATTCCCAGTGAGCAACAGTACACTGTAAAAATTTTTTAAAAGAAATAAAAAGTAAAAATGTTTGGAAAAGATGCCGACCACTTACCTCCAAAAAGTAAACAACCGTAAGTTATTTTACAGATAACTGCTTTAAAAATACAGATATTTTACAGTAAAAATCTATATTTAAAAATATTAATCTGTATAAAAACTAAAAGTTGTTTTTTTTATTTAATATGTATATATACTTTAACAATTCCTTCACATTTCTTTACATTAAACAAAACATGTTACAGTAAGAAAACAGAAACTTGCCTTCATTTTACATTCAGCAATATATATATATATATATACATTATGTTTATTAAAAGCATTTTCCACAATAATTATGTTATACTTAAAAACAGAAAAAAAATGTAATGGAATAATATGGAATGTATATATACAACACTTTCCCAAGTGCCCACAAGTTACAGCTTGTCCTGTCCTCTCCTCTCTGCTCTGTGTAAACAGACTTTCAGGGAATATTTGCCACTTGACAGTTCCTCTCAGCAGAATTAATCATGTCTTCACAGTTAACTGACGTCACTGAGAAGCACAGAATTTATTGTTTTTAACAGGATCTAGGAACTCCCAGCAGTTCATTTTTTGCGATTTTCTATTTCTATATTGCAGTGAAATTCCAGGCCACAGTGAGTAAAATGCAAAATGAGCGATTAAAGTCCTGAATCTGCTTCAGGGTTCAGAGTGTTCAGGTTAAAGTTGTTGCAGTAGAGCAGT
>CAFUXE010000016.1:1158969-1172932 GCA_903364295.1 Serranus cabrilla | reverse complement strand
TTAATTAATGGCTCTTCCATACTGCTGAGCTTTTTTCAGCTCTGTGTAACTTTCTATGAGTTCCGACAGACTTGGGTCCTGTATTTGTAGATATTTTGAGCACATGGGGGTTTACACACTGGATCTGCTCCGTCCCTCTTTGCCTGTACATACCAACTTCTATTACTTGTAAAGGAATCAAACTCTTTGGCACTCGTATAGCCAGCACTATGCAGAAACTGAAAAATTTCTTTGGCATGCTTTGAAATGCAGAATACTATAGAGGAAAATATGCTAAATAAATAAAGTCTGCTCTAATTTCTTATTAAAATAATCACCTTATTGGGGGGAAGAAAAAGATGCGGATGAAGCTATCCATGGTAAAAAAAAAAAACAAATGGATGAGTGATTCAAGGTGATAAGGATGATGACGCTAAAGACTTTTAATATTGTGCACATTTTTACTTGCATGCTGCACTGAGAATCATCCAGCGATGAGAGGGTTTGACGTGCAAAGCAGCTGATTTTCGCTGTATGCTTGCAAACTGTGTGTAGAGTGAAACACTGAATTCTTCCAGGTTACGGGAGAGTCATATTTATATATACATACATACATACTTCTTCCAGATCATGGAAGAGATGGGTACTGAATAGCTGCAAATATAGTGATCCTAGATGATACAATATTATATTGTATATTTGTATCTTTGGTGGCAAACCACTGTAACGGGGTGATGCATGTGTGGCAGTCCTGGGCAGAACTGTTTCATTATTTCCCCGAATATCAAGGAGCGCTTGATTTATTGTCTGGGCTAAGTTTCCACTCTTACCTAAACTGGTAAACCAAGTGCATCTAAAACATTACAAATCCTGCTTTCACCCAGCGGGGACAGGCTACACTCTGAAGACTGACCATTATCAACACATCTGGGTGCAGTTTTGGACCACATCTTACTTTCTTTTCATAGCGTAGGGTGTTAAAAATCTGTTAGCAATAGCATTTCTTTAACACATTTAGCTGAAGAGTTGTGTGATGTTCCAAAAAAAAACTCTCACAAATGTTTTGAAAATTGTTAATCTTTTTTTTTAATAATGTATGCTCTCTGGCAGTCCCTGGAATATTAACCATAGATTTATATACTGGGCTGGCCAATGCAGTGCTTTATTCATATCAACATGGTGAAGACAGTTGGAGGGGGAAATGGCGAAGCTCTAGGTTCTGATTGTGTGATAGCATTATCAATGGTTGAACTTTATAAAATTTCAAATTATTTCTTTCAATAAACCTCTTTGAAAGCAAAGTCGTGATGTCTGGACTGATCTTTATGTCACTGGGGGGAGAAGTGGGAAGTGTAACTGCAGTTACTGTGGAAAAGCTATTTTCTCAAATTTTAATCCTGAAGAATAATTTATGTCTCTCCTGAATCACACATTTAAAAAAAAAAATGCCCCAGGCTGTTTCATAAATGCTTTTTGGGCTTTGAAATCAGCTGATTCAGTCATTATCCTATTATTAAATAGACAGTATCAGTATAATCATCCATAAGTAGGGCCATGGGCCACCTTCTTGTAGGCACAGTGGGTTGTTATCAGCTCATTCAATGGGCTGCTATATTATGTGTGTAGTTGGCGCCCACTAGTGGCTGAAGTAATTATGTACGATAAAAAGGCAGAAGTGGCGTAACTGAGTGGGAAAACAAAGGGGTATGTCAATAAAACAAGTACAGCACCTCAAATCTTCCACATAGATATCAATACTTATTCTTGTTTTTGTTTTTATTATTATTTATTATTCATCAAGAATCTCTTTTACAGAGGATACTGCAGACAGCATAAAAAAGCTATAATCACAAGAAAACAGAATACATACATGAAGAAAATGTTAAAATGCCGATGTAATATTTAGGTCATCATAAAATTGCAATATCTTGCAACACATTTTTTTCTTCTGAAAAAATAGTTTACCATCATTTATTTATACAACAGAGTTCACATGTTGAGACTGAAAATAACAGTCGGACACAACTAACAATGAAATATAGATAAGAAAAGTCACAGGCCTCTCTTTGCAGCATGGTCTTCAAAAGTGTGTTATGTTACTTTCTCAATGCTGATGATGGAATGATCCAATATTGGTATAGGGGGTTAAAAAAAAGGGGGACATGTGACATTCATTTATTTTTTCAGAAACAAAATTGTGAAAGAAGAAAAGTATGTTAGCAGCAACATTTTGGTATGAAATACAATTTGTATTTGTTTGATAATCAGTGGAATGGTGAGTGAGGAAACCAACCCTTTTTTTAAATTTAAAAACCCTTAATATATAATTTAAAGTAAGTCTGGGGGACTGATTCAGAAAATCATCCTTTGAAAATGAATGATATACACACACACCTCACCCAGACATGCTATGTAACACACCGCTTCATTATTATGATTATTAATAATCATAAGAAGAAGAAAAAAATGCATTTATATGACGCTTTTTAAGATGCTTTTGTATGACAAGTTATAACAAGATCCTAGGTAACTAAAGCATGAGGCCCGTGGTAGCACAGGACATTTAATCAATCAGCCAGACTTTGTTTAGAAAGTACTTTTCATAAAAATAAGTGTAACACAAAGTGCTTCACACAATACAACAGCCTCAGGTACTCAGACCAACTGTGGAGGAGGCATGGAGTAATAAACTCAACATGGCTTTTTGTTCTGATTTTAGTCTAATTAAAAAGACCTGGGGGTTCTGGAGGGTTCATGGGATGAAAGCTAATTTTATAAACAGGAAGAACCAAGAGCACTAAGAGCTTTAAAAAACCTACAACAGAACATTAGAATCAATTCTGAAGCAAACAAGCAACCAGAGCAGTATTTAAGAGTAGTGTAATGAATGAATCAGACATGAAACAGTTCGGAGCAGCTTGCTGGTGCAGTCACAGATGTGTTTAGGGAGAGGTTCCCAGAAGGAGGGGTGGAGGGGACATGAGAATAGGCTATATATAATCTGACAGCACAGACATGATGCAAGCTAAAGAAAGAGGCACACAGTAAGCTGTTGTTTCCCATTTCTATCACAAGGTGGAACTATAGAGCTACACTGTGAGAGGTTGATCCGTTTTTGAAGTTAAACTGATTTTGATTTTTCCTCGGTTCTTTATATGGAAAATATTTGTAACTTGACCAACTTTTAAGGGGAACTGGGTAGTATTATGGTGGAATTACCCAGAGGATTTTTGTTTAATACATTAACTGGACATGCAATGTGAACATGTCTGCTGTTGTCTGTAACTCAGGTTTCTGGCTTATTTTCCACAAGTTAAACTAATTGTGAATAAATAAATGTAAAGAACATTTGGAGTTAAAAACCTAATTGTGATTTGCCTTTAGTTGTTCGTGCTTCCAGCTATGACTGTGTTATCTAAAGAATAAGCTACCTAATTGACCAAGCTATTTATATCTATACCTGTTTTATCTGTAATACAGGTGAATGGACTCGTCTCATTTGTAGTTTCTACGTTAAGGGTCTGTATTTTCTGTAATAACTCATTCCGTTGACATTCCAGTGATCTGGGCGATATAAGGGCGTCTTCCTGGGTTGTGGCCGTAACCAGAGTCTGTCCCCACCGGCGATTGGACCGACAACGTCCCGTAAAAGGAGTCAAACATATCCATTGTGTGAACAAGGTGTCCGTCAAAAGTACATTCGGTGACGATAAAAGACCTGCCCAGAGTTTAAGAGCTGCGATTGGACCATCACCTCATCACTCACAGTTTTACGTCGATTTCATTGGGTAAGATGAAAGCCAGTTATCGACATCGATCTGTGATTGGAGGAGAGCTTCTCCGGGGAGGAGCATGTTAGTCTGCGGCCAGCGGAGTGCACACTCGGGTGGGCGGATCGTAGCGGTGACAGCGACGCTTGCAGACTCCCGACAAACTGTCAAAAAGCAGACAACTAACGGTGAGTCTCGTTAAAATAAGAACATTTTGTTGTACTCGCTGTGTATGGGAACGTGCGCTGTTTGTTGAGAGCGCGAAGTACGCGGGTGAACAGCTGAAGTCTTTGTAGCAGTGAAATGACGGTGATTTTGGATGAGTGATCTCAGCACGCATCACAGCGACGGTGTAGTGGTGTAGGATAGTGCTGCCTTCAGGTGCTCCTCGGAAACTCTTACTTTTGAAAAGCAGTGGTCTGGATGCGTGATAGTGATGTACCTGCCAGCTGTTAAACTTGCTTGAAAAAGGCATATGTCTTGAAACTTGCTTGAACGTTTCATTGAACTTTCACTCTCCCCGTCGTATTTACTACAAAGGTGGGTAGGTCACATGCAACCGAATATGGTGCTTCCGATATTCCCGACAGCGCTTGAGGCAGCATGGGTGCGCACGGTGAAGTTGCACTGTCACAGCTGACAGAGGGGCAAAGTTATGCAAGCTAGCTTGAATGTGTCCGTCTCTGCTGCGTTGTCGCTGTCCATTCATTTACAGCGTGTTACAAGGCATTCAGGTGTGCTGTGCTACTGCTTATTGTAGCTTACTGTTTACATTCCATAGCCTTCTCCAGGCTGGCTCCATGCACGTAACTGTGCAGACTTCTTCCACATTCATTCCATAGTACAATGATATCAGTTTAACTGGAGGCAAATCAAACTTTGAGAGTGACATAGATGTTTTCTCAGTGTCTCTGTAGTTTTACTTCTTATCACTGCTCTTCACTCGTTCCCTTTCTCGGTTCTCTCCAAATACTTGCATACATTTAAATAAACGAGTGAATGTGTGGTTTTGCTACTAGGGCTTTGGTCTTGATCCCAAAATGATAATGACTTTGTAAACATGCAAAATGACATAGTTTTTACTGTATTCAAGCATGTTGAACTGCGCCCTCTAAGGCAATTTGTTGACTAATTGGTCATCTTAGTAATTTTGTATGCTCTTTCATGCGGAAGAGTTATTTTCAAGAAACATATGACCACATCTACACGATTTAAAATAGTGTTTTACATGATACTTTGTGGAGAAAATCTGTCTAACTAGCCTGACAAATCTGCCCACCTCATCTGTATTTTCTCTGGCAATAGAGATAACACCCCTTGGAAATAAAATAGTAAGGTTCCAGGCTACTATGCAGCAGCAATAGTCGACAGGCTACAGTTTAACAGATCTGTTGATTGGATCAACAGTGAGTTGACAAAATTGTAAGAATGTTAGTCAACTAAGAATATCTTAAGTTCAGGACAGCCCTACAAGACTGGGGCTAATTGTTCATTCTTGAGCTTTATACTAAGAGTCCAAACTTGGGGACCATTTAATTGCCTCTTCCAGAGCTTTCAGTTGCATCTCATATTCTTTATTAGTCCACAGAATAGAGTGAGATGTGGTTAAAATATATGTACCTTGATGCAAAGTTTTTCATCAACTCCAAGTGCTGTTTAAAGTGATTACCTGCTCCTTTGCTATGCATTACATGAAACTAAACTTTTCGTAGTAACTGTAGAAGAAACCTGTAGTTTTTTCAATTCCAGCCTGCATCATTAATCATTAATTATAATCATACGTCATCTTATCACAATATGATTCAGCTTGAGAAACAGAATCATTTGATTATCAAGCATCCATCTTAAACACATTTAAACACCTGCAGTGAACATTATAGCACTTTTTGTCACAGAAAGTGATGTAAAGAGGAATCACAGCAGAGAGGATTGTCCCTCTCCCTCCCTCCCTCCCTCCCTCCACGTCTCCCTCCTTCCATCCAGATTACTCTCCAATCCTCCCGCAGCCAGATTACTGAGTGGGAAATAAGAGGTGGGACTGATCTAAGGCCCTGAATTCATTATGGACCTGATCCAATCACATCCCTAAAATGTCCCTTTGCTTGTTGCTTAGCTGTAAGCCCGCCAAAGTGATCAGGTATTAGGCCTGAGGGGCACAGCGGTCACTCACTGTCATACAAACTTTCCCTAGAGTGGTTGAAATGAACAGCTACAGTATGTCTGTGTGAAGTTTCACAATGTGCAGAGATGAAAGGGAGGCGAAACAGCAGGGATCAAACCCCACCTGAAATTTCTGTTTGCCCTTGGCTGGATGTCTCACTGCTGCCCTGCTGGCTTTACAGAGAAAACACAAAGTGTAGCAGGAGAGAAAAGCAGATAAAGTCCCATATGTTCCACCAGAGGCTCTTATTTTGAAGATACATATCAGCTTATTTAATTAATTAATTTATTGTATTGTAATGGCCCAGTGTTTGTTGGAGTCGAGTGAAGTGCAAGGCCATGGTAAATTAAATTCCGAGCAGTTTTCCAGCAGCTGGGAGTCTGAGTCAGGTTTGTATTCAGGTCTGTATGATGGAGGCAGTTGTGTTTCTTCAGGTGCAATATCACATGGTTAGACTGTTAAAACTCCTGTTAAGAGGAGAAATTACCTTGAAAAGCATTTACTGCAAGCGTTTTATAGAAATACCACAGCAGGACTGCTGCCACTAAGAGCAGATATTTCCAGTGATGGAAACGCCAAAAAAAGGAACATCTGTTTTATTCCCTAGCTCTTTTATAAATACATCAGCCAAACTGTTCATATTCTACTACAGTACCACTCTTCCAGTGTACTGAACCTTTACCAGTGTTGAAACGCTCAGCAACGTCTTGCCAGTATCAAATACCACTCTGAGTAGTTTTATAGTTGTGGACAGATTAGGATTCTGGGAAAAACTCTGAGTATTCTGCACTGGAATGTGAAATCACACTTAACAATAGCTAATGCAGCATACAGAACTAAACTCAAACTATCTTTGTAATCATTGGTTTTGCAGGACATCTGCTAAAGCTGGACATGTATTTTCATCGAATTGGCCAGCCGCAGAATAAATGAGGACAAATGAATTAAGCATATTGTCCAAAATCTAATATCAGGTGTTAACATTGTACAACTGCACCTTGTTTAAGGAGGTGGAGTAAATGTAGAGGTCATCAAAACCAAAAGTGAAAGAAAATACTAGAGCCTGACAGATATATTGTTTGACTGATATTATCAGCCGATATTAGCTTATCAAAGCCATATCAGTATCTGCCTACATGCTGTCCAGTATGTGCCGTTATGAAAACGTGTTTTTATACCATGTATTATACAGAAAATGTTGCTTTTTTTGTATTTCTATTTATACTTTATTGTCTGTCACTTATTATTTATATAATTGGCTGACAGTGTAACACATTGTTTGTATAATAATGTATAGCAATGTTAAATATTATTTGATTCAGTTTAATGTTTGAGAAAGTAGCTCTCTGGTTGCATTTGCAGAGTGGTGAAAGATCGTGCACGATTAAAAAAAAGACGTTTTTCTTAAATTTTTTTATTGACCACCATATCTTTTGTCGATTAATTTTCTGGCTCCAAGATCAGTACTGGCATCCATTTTTTTTGGGCTCTAGAAAATACACCACATAACCGTACCCAATGCTAAAGTTTGCTTCAGTAGGTCATTTGTACAGACAGGGTGTCTTTAACACCAGTGTCCATGTAGTAAGGTCGTCAAAAGTGTCGATACGTTTTTAGTTCTTTAATCCAGCATTTAAAACGATACAACCTCCGTATTTATTGTCATTGAAAGTTCTCAAGCCATATAATGAACAGATCTAGAGTCAGATTTTAAATCCAAAGCTACACAAATAAAACAGCAGGTAATGGTCCTCAACTTGAGGCTGCAACAACAAACAAACAATCAATTCTAGTATGGCATTCCCATGCAGCCACATGCAGATGGTGAATGGATGAGCTTGTTTCCATGCTGTATTATTTAATAAAATAAACGTCTGACCTTTGGTGGTTTTAGTGGAGCCACCAGCCAACAATATGGACCTATAAAGGATGTTAACGGTTAACCGTATAGGTGTTAACCTATAGTTGGCATTTTGACCGATTAGTACAAGTTAAACATAATAAAGTAACCCCCTCTCAGAGGGGCAATACATGTAACCACACATGACTTTTATTGGAGTAGCTTTTTGGAGGTTGAAGTCTGCAGTTGCTGCAGAGCTAGAAAGTATTATCCGAGCCTCCTGGATCTGGGGCTCAGTTGCCTGCTCTTGTGTTAATGGTTAATGATCGGTTAACAAGGGTCAGCCATCACTCAGGAAAAAAAATCTAAATTAGCATCCCTAGAACCAATAGTTCATTTAGGGCTGGGTATTGACCCCCATGCCAGTGCACTTCCTGGCTTTTGGCACAGGTACCAAATTTTAATGTTACAGACAACTTGGACGTAAATGTGTTTTTCTATTGAACAAAATGAGCCAAAATTTGCTCGTGTTAAGTTTCAAGACAATGTAGTCATAAAATGTTGCTTCTTATTGTCTGTAAAAATAAACCAATTAAATAAATGTATAGCTTATGTAGCCACATGAAAGACGATTGGTTTTAACTCTTATTATAAGCAGTAGTAGGTAGATGTTCATCATCACTGACTTCCAGTGCCATAACAATCCTGCCTTATAGTGAATCCAATGGGAAGCATTAAATTACACGTAGAACTAAATATCATAAAAGGTATTTTTGTCCACTGTAGTTGTCAGGAACAAAGACAAATGGTTAGATTGGCACACCACTGAGGTAAATAATCTCTTATTATATGTAACTGTACAGTAGAAGAAGTATATATTTGTATTAAAACTAATTTATCTGTGTAACTACAGGTTTGGATGTACAATACTTCATTCTATCTATACTATCTAGCTTATGGTGGAATTATGAATGTTCCCTTTTTTGTCTTTTTAGAAAGGTTTTCTGTTTAAATAAATAATCAGGCCATGGCCCAAACCAGGAAGTCCTGGATGTCATCTTTATTTCCATGAAGTCCAAAGTAATGAAATAAAGAATTATTTCAATAGCTCTCACATCGTTGTAAATGCAGGTTTTTGTTTATCTGGAATTACATGGATAGAGGATGATGAAGGACACAGATAAGACTTGACTTTATTTAAAGTTGTTCCATCTGTCCGTTTGTCACAAAGGGCAAAATTGAGAGGAAATCTCTGAGTAGGGTGCCAGAAATGAAAAGGAGATCAGTCAGGAGATTGATTTTTAGAGACATATTGAGTCACCCATTGGCATGTTAGCTTTTTAGGAACATTTTGTGTTTTTAAGAGTGTCCTGCAGTGTGACTTTTATGTCTGGATTAGAAAATAAAAAGTGAAAGGTGCTTTTTGCTTAGGATGCCATCACTCCACTATGTCTTTACATATCAAATATTTATTTACTGCTTTATTAATGATCTGAATGTCATATACAGCACCTTTAAATTAGTAACTTTTATGGTGGCTTCATAAAAATGGAAAGTAGACATAATATTTTTGCCCATTGATCATCAATATATAGTATTTATTGAGTTCTTTTGGCCATGCATACTACTTACATTTTTTTGCACCTTAGAAATGGAAGGACATTTTAGCCTTTATTAAAATGATTATAATATACCTGAAAACTGACATAATGAGGAAGAAATAATGGAAGGAAAAAGTGAATCAGGAAATAATGACCATAGTAGGAGGGGAGGGAGAGAAGGAAGGAAGGGATTGAACTGAACTGAGCTGATGGGTTCCAGGGGTTACTCATTTGGAAATGTCCTGAATTCTTTACAGCCTGTGGAATGCCAATTGACTGGAACTTTAAGCCAACGGCTCCCTGTCTTCTTGCTCCCCACCCAGACACTTAAAACAAACTGATGGATTATCTGCTGTGGTTTCCTTCCTCCCCTTATTTGGGAGTTGTCCAGGTCAAAGGGAACTGATCTCTGCTCCACTGCAGGGTTGTCCTGACTAGCAGGATACTCTCTTCACAGTCGGCGGGCTACTTCATCTGGGCCTCTGTCTAGGAATCAGGAAAATCCATCATCTATTTGCTCCTGTGCTGCCAAACAACGCTGCTGTGAGGGCAGTTTAGTCTGGGACAAGGACTGCATTATACACTTACATAATAATCATCCCTCACTTTTGCCTGAGTTCATTGTAAAGGTGAACCATGGCTACGCTTTGTGGCCCAGATTTGGCAGCTTTACCGGAATGTTATGGGTGGGGTATGCCTGATACAAAGAAGTTAAGTTGTAGTGATGTCTGTCCACAACTAAAGTGTGTAGAGCTGTTCACAATGGCTACGCTTGAAAGTGGTGGGAAAAGCCGCTCATTGTAAAGATGGGCAAGTTGCAATAATGGTTTAAATTGGCATCCATGCCCAATGGACAATGCCATGGACTGTCATCGACCACTTAACCCAACATCGTGATTTAAATGATGCCAGTTGTGAGTTTATTACTGAAAAACATAATTTTTTAAAATGTCTGTTTTATCTTCTGTAATACATAAGACTGGAGTTTAAGTCCAACAAATTAATCTTTAAATGTTGGTATTTTCAATACAGTGTATCTACAGATATAGGAAAAATAACCACATCTTGTACCTGGCCATTTGTCCCAGCCCTGTTAATTGTGTGCGATTGGTTGACTGTCATGTATTTAGTGAGACCATGGGTACCTGAGAGCATTTATGATCTGTAGTGATCAATACACACTGGTACTGTAAATAGCTCCAGTACTGCCAGTAATGCTTTCCATTAGTATTGAACCCACAGTGGATCTGTGAAATGTTGTTTACTGTAAAATCAATGTGGCTGTAAAGACTGGTGACCCACTGATGACTGTAAAAAGCAGTTATACCTCAAAGTGGCTCCATTTGTCTTTATTCCACAGTTGTCATTAGAGTGTAATTATTAAAATCTATATATTAATATAAAATTGGAGTTTTTTTGTGGCTATTATTTGCCTTTAATATTGTCTGGGCTTGTCAACAATCACTTGGAGGTAAGTCTCAGCCAAGTGAACCCAGGCATACCTATTATTTCATTTTCTGCAGAGATCATTTCATCATTTTCCATCTGGTCCTCCTCTTTAATTTCATTGAATTATTAATCATTGGTGATTGATTTTGTTTGTGGACAAATGCAGAGCTGATTGCTAAGGGAATGCAAAGTCATCTTGGGCTGCAACTAATGATTTTTTAAATAATCAATTCATTGTTTAGTCTTTGCCCATCCCAATTTCCCATGGTACTAATGGATAATACAACACAGCCAAAGAGCTTTTGGACTCAAGGTCTTAATTGAGCAAATGTGTCTGTCAAAGTTCAGCAAAGGTGAACTAGACTAGGTAGACTCACTTCACCTTTGCAAGCAAATCGACAGGTTTTTGTGCCATTTAAATCAATAGATGTTGTACGAGAAGTGATTAAGTAACATATCCAATAAAATCACCATTCCCCCTGAACAACAAAATCTGACTTCTGACCGTCATATAGACTGATTGAAAGTCTGAATTGACATTACACACGCACTTCAGCCTGTAAAGTCCTGTTTTATACTGTAATGTGTCAGGGTGAGAGATGAGCAACATGTTGAAGCAACCATCAGCACTGCAGTAGCTCCAAAACGTGGAGTTGAATTTAGTAAATCAGTCAGCTGTGTCTGACAAAGGACAACTACTCCTTTTAGTCTTTTAATTAATAATAGAATTAATGTGTAGTATATCAATAGTAATAATTGTAGCCAGTGGTTGGCAATTGGATATACAGAATTATGTAATGTTCTCTACAGTGTACAATGGTGAGGAAATTGCTTGGTAGTAATAACCAATGAGGAGTTAGTTTTAGCCTAACTTTTAGCCCAACTCTCTCCTTTCATATTTTGTTATAGTCCCAAAGCTGTCTACATGGAATTCTGGTTTGAAGAGCTGATTAGTAGCCCCACCGTCTTGTTAATGTCTGCAGCTAGTTTAGGTTGCCATAGAAGCATTTTAATGAACCCCAAGCTAAGGTTAAGGTTATTGTCTACTGCAGTCCCCATGGACCTCCTAGCGCTGACAACAGAGCCTTTGCCAGTGCTAGATCTGTGCAGAGCACTAGAACAAAACTGACATCAAAGACCGTATGATAAAAACAGCTAAACAAAATGTTTACTCTCAGTAGTCTCTGTGAAAAAAGAACTACAGCAGCAGCAGACAGCAATGCACTTTTCTGCCTGCCTATTTACAAGAAGAGAGCAGTATGGCTGAGCGGCTCAAAGCGGGACATCAGTTGTCTATACCTCCCTTAACATGTAATTAAAACTTGGCGGCAGTGTAGGCCTACTTCATGTCATTTATTTTCATTTAAACACAGTGTAAAGCACAGATGCCTGGTTTAAATACAGACCATTGTGGTAAAACTCTGTTGTGATTTCTTACTAATGCATGCAAATTTAGAAATGTTCCAATAGAAACTATTCATAAACCTGACTTTTTTTTAATGCAGCCATATGTTGCATCACAAGGTTAAAGTGCTGTAGAGGCGAGTTCAACATATCGAGAAATATCACAATATATGTTTGCTTATAAATATCTCAATATTATTTGGAGGCCATATTGCTCAGCCCTAGTTATAGCTTTGTAGAGGTACATACAAATAGGTAACAAATTACTTGGCAAACAATTTGACAGTTTTTTTTCAGTTAGATCAAGTAATCAATTACTTGAAAGGGTGGGGCTACCCTCTTTCAACGACCCAGCAGTCAGTAATATCATTTTGGGATTTCCAAGTGCAGCCAAACACACACAGATGTGTCAGTGTGCGTTAGTCTGTGTGAACACGTACATAGATGAGTAAAGTGTGTATGGGTGTGTGTGTGTGGGGGGGGCTGGACGGGTGGAGTCTGACATTGCGTGACAACGGCGGATTGAGTGAATGAAATGATGGAGGGATAGAGAGCGGAGAGGGAGAATGGGATGGTACAGAGTGAACCGGTCACTGTAATCCCCCCTCACAACAGTAGCAGCTGGACCAGTGTGTCAGCAACCAGGCTTTACTGCTGCCAATCAGCGCTGCTGGGAATTATACAGCAGGGTGAAGAGTTGGATGTTGTACAGATGGATGGATAGGTAGATGGAGGGATGTGGTTAAGAGGTGTGTTTTAGATAAGGATAGACAGGGAGTCTGAGGAAGTCCTCTAGAGATGCCAGGCAACATTTTATAAACTAGATATTTTATTGAAGGGATTCCACAGCTCATCTATACTTTATTGCTCTTAATAGCTTTAAGTTAGAAATATATTTTTTAATGAGCCTCATATTCAACTCCACGTAACACTGGAAAGGCCTTTTAATATGTAGGGCTAGGCAATAAGTCAATATTATAATGAATCAATCTCAAATAAACTATCTTGATGAAATCATATGATCAGCAATTATGCTGTCAGAGTTAATAATAACAAGCACATAGTTTGTCAGATTTCTCAGATAATCTGATGTACTATTTATGCATATTTCTTTTTCTTTTCTTTTTTTGCCCCAAAATTCCTAATAAAATGAAAAATGCTCTTTACTTTTCATTTGTCAAGTATTTAATTCACAAAGGAGTTCATATAGACTTTTCATTCGGTTATTGAGATGTGAAACCACTGGTATCGGGATGGAAGATTCTGGCCAACATGTAGCAGTGTATACTCATATATTTTGTTTGCGTGATAACAGGGATGGTGTAACCTAATGCCAAATTCAGAGAATCTGCTGGAGAGGCTCTTATGTCATCAAAGGCACAAAATACAAAGAAAAGGGCATCCATATTGAAGAAGACTTTCCCTGCTTTCGGTAGTGACCCACAAATCAATTCTTACAAAAATCCACGACATTGATAACATTAAATATACTGTCTTCGATTTGTTATTTTTCAAAAAGTTTTAGCACATAATCTGACTCTGTTATAATAAGGTTTTACACGGCGTCCCAGTTTTTTTGTTTTTTTTAATCTGGGTTGTATTTGGAATGTAAGGAATTTAAAGTTCATCAGTCACAGAGCAGAGAATTCCTTTTTTTGGTTCCTAGAATCGACAGCAGTGTTTCTACACACACACACACACACACACATACACAGTGAATACCCTCTGACATATCCTCGCCCCGGATGAATATGTGTCC
>CAFUXE010000016.1:1131107-1151336 GCA_903364295.1 Serranus cabrilla | reverse complement strand
AGGAAGTGTCCCACCTCTCTTAGAAAGTGACATCAGAGGTGAGCTTTCCACACAGTGGCTACAGGCCCGGCCACTGAACACTTTGTTTTTCCACACCATGTTGAGGCTGCCTCCTTTAATATAATACACTCCACACTCATAATAACAGCTGTGCCACTACTTTTCTGTCCATATGGAGGGCTTTGTATAGCTTTGGTCTCAACATCTCCCAGTGAGCAGTGACCG
This sequence comes from Serranus cabrilla, assembly GCA_903364295.1. NCBI lineage: Eukaryota > Metazoa > Chordata > Actinopteri > Perciformes > Serranidae > Serranus > Serranus cabrilla. The sequence goes on along the minus strand of CAFUXE010000016.1, from coordinate 1,151,111 downwards.
ATAATAGAGGATGGTGCAAATACTAATCATCCATCCATTCATTCTCATTACTTGTATTAAAAAAACGGTCAAACTTCGAGATAAGTCACTTTCTCAGTATGTGGTCTATATTTTTCATTTTTAACTTTGATTTAATCATTTGCTCCACGCTGTGAAGGAGCTGGCAATATGTGAGGAAAGTTGTTTTTTCTTATACCCATTTTTAGAATTTGTAATGGATTGCTGAGAAGTTCTGTCACAGCTGAAATAATAAATCTAGCCTGTTTGCTGTCATTTATGGTTCTTCTCTGTCATGTTATAACAATGCTTATATTGAGAAATATATCTGATACCGATATCTGTACCGGTAACCGTTGGGTACCGGTACTGATATCGGTTAGGATATGAATGGTACTCAACCCTACTCAGCGATCTGCCCATGTGACCTCTCCTAATCCGAGGGCCTCATGGTGGTAATGTAGTGACACTAAACCTCCCTGCAGTTGTTTTACAGCCACATTGTCCTTGGACAGTGAACACTCCACTGCACTTTCCAAACCCTTCAAGTAATAAAGTTGGTTTAGCTAGAAGCACTCTAATATTGACATTGAAATTGCCAATTTTTAGTTGTACTGTCTGGTTTTGTTAAAATCTACTGCTGCTTACAGCACACTGGTCCGTCACTGCCTCCCAGCAGCGTCACAGTATCAGTTTGGGCATGACGATGACTGCGCAGGACTTCGGGGGGGTGATCTCACACTTTTTTAGCCATGTTACAGCACGGAAGAAGCATTTGTCTTTTCACATTTCTGAGATAATTATAGTTTCCCCGGAGCAGTGACGGCTGCAGTGCCTTGCTCGGAGGCATCGTTTAGGACACACTAGATATCCCATCAGCTGGCAGGTGTCTGGTTTCAAACCTGCAGCTGGAGTGTAGCAGTGTGTTCAGGAAGCGACGCAGCAAATGTTTGGTCACAGGATGACCCCTTCCATCCTCCCCGGCCTTATCAGAATCAAGTTAGAAGAGTCACGTCGAATGATTTCTTAGGGGAATTTGGCTGAGAAATGATTAAGCGTTAATGATTTATGGATAGTAAAGATCTTATCGTTAACCCCATAAAACCCAGGTTGTGATTTAAAGTTTATCAAAGGGAGTTGAGTTCAGATCCAGGTCATGCAGAGTTTTCTCTTCCTTCTAGTGAAGAGCCAGACGTGCAGCAGCAGCAGCAGCAGCACAGAAAGGATCCACACTGCTCAAGTGTTCTTGAGCAAGATACTGAACCAGCTCCAGGGCTCCTGACCCCTGAGCTTCTCAGGGATTAATCAGGCTCCACATTACATTGTGCTGTTGTCATATATTAAAAGAACATGAGGAGGAGGAAATGCAGAGTGATTTTTGGGATTAGGTTTATGTGTTATGTCACGCATCGCCCTGACAACCGCTATAGGAGCAGTGTTGGTGTCCTGCCAAAGTAAAGCTTATGGAAAACGGCACACACGCCACTCATTTCTCTCCGTCTGTCTCTTTCACTCCGGGTTACATTTGAACATCTTCTCTCAGACGGTCATCATTTGAACACTGCACCTGCAACATCAACTTCTGCCTGTCATGTGGACAGTCACTGTGTGGTTAGGTCTAATTGTTTTTGGCTTTAAGTGATTTCAAACATAAGATGACCTTATTCTGTATTGGTGTATGTGATGTCTGATGCTGATGCTGAAAACTTTTTTATAGGACGTATAATGCAGAAATGTGCTTTTTAAATGTGAAAATAAAGCACTTTTTATCTTTTTATTTTTATTTTTTAGTTTTATTTAAATGGTCCACAATTGACTGATACTAAAAATGTATCTATTTATCCATTTATCTATTTAAAAAAAATTGGCAGTAGTTGTGTACATACAGTACAGATGTTTATTTAGCTATTTTATTTTTATTTATTCTTTATTTTCCCAGTTTTCATTTTCAGAATTAGTTAATAGTGTAATGCATTATATGTTTAATAATATCAAATTGTTAAAAAAAAAAGGCATATGCATTTTTCTGATTAAATTTGACTGAAAATTGATGATTAAATATCTCTCATAGGGCTGTAACAGTTCATGTATTCATGCAAAACAGTCACAGCCTGGTGCACACAGCTGCATGCAGAATACACGCCATGTGCAGAACTAAAGTTTCGCCTGGTAACTTTAACCATATGCATTTATTAACATGTGTAAGACAACCACAACAAGCCGATACTTTGGGCTTGGTAATATGAAGAAAATTTTAGTTTTGTAGCTTATTGTTACCTGTTCACTTTTAGAAAAGTGTGTACAGCATAAGACAAAAGAGTTTAAAATGTACAGTGAGACCTACAAATACACATGACTAATCCAAACATACATTCACACACCCAAGCATTTGTTAGACAACAATAGAAACTGCCCCTGCCATGGGTTTCCTTCCTTTGTTGAATCCAGATTATTTCCGAGTGGCCACACCAAACTTGTGAGGAGTAGGTGGAAAACAGGAGCTCAGCTCAAACTACGGCACCTCGCTGGACTCAAAAAAAACCTTTAAGTGAATGACTTTCTCATCCCGGGTTCCAAATCCATCCCACTGCAGGACCCAGGCTAATGAAAAGGCTCTGCTCCTGTGGTCACGCTGTAGAAATAGAAGCTGAAGGCGCAGAAGGAGCAAATAAACTCCTGTAGCGTAGCATTGAAATGGCTGTGATGGCTCTCATCCTGTGTGAGATCATATCAGTTGGTGGACTGGGTGGCATGGATCACCCGGCTAACTCTGCAGCTGGCACACATGACATACTGTATACTAAACACACACACATTCGCAGATGATGTGGGGTTAAATATGGAAACTGGGGCAGTGTTTCTGACCAGCATGGCTTTGTGGTGGTGGCAGCAGGCAGCAGTCTTCCTGCGACACACCCTGCTCTCAGCACTCGGGGCTCATTTAGACTGCTGATACACGGGCAGTCAGGCGTGTAGAGTTTATTAATAATCCTGCCTCAGAAACCACCTATTGTTCACTCTACGTGGAGCCTTTTGTTACGATTTTAAGTTTTAATTACTGATTAACTAGATGGCTTTCCGTGTGCCTGGTTGACCGGGAGATTTATTGTGTTTTTTGAGTAGCTCACGTCTCTGACAAATGACGGACTTTCACCCAGGAGAGCGGGGTTCGTGTCCCATGTGAAAACAAAAGTAAACCATTTTTAACGTAGCATAGGTCTTTTACAGAACTTATGGGAGTCACGTCACCCTTGTAACTACTTCACTTTCGCTATTTTTGTACATTTATTTACCGCCTAACCAGGAAGATTTTTGCCTAAACCTATAGGTCAATGGCTTTGTAGCATAAATTCACCAAATAACCATGAGCCGCTTTTCACAAATGCTCGTATATGACGTTATTCGTGGTATTGACAAACTGTCTATTCTGTTGTTTAGGTTGGAGAAATTGTTGATACTTTTTATTCATTTTTTTATTCATTTATTTCTACGTATATCATTTTTCATCCTTCACACATTCAGCCAAGCCTTTTTCACTGCTACTAAAGGACTTCTCTTGCTTGCGATGATTCATAATTATTGATAAACTCGATTGCTTTATATCATCATTCATTGCTGACTCCTCACTCCTCTGGCCAGTTGTTGACATTAATCAACAGATTCACTCACATAGCAAATTCATTTCCAGCAACTAGCTAAGCTAAAAACAAGACTTTCCCATGGATGTTTACAATGTTACGTGACTAAAATATGGCCAAATCTTACAAATTGCACCTTTTACTTGCAATAAACAAATTAAAATTATGTCAAAATAGCTGAAATGTCATGCAGATGTGTAAAAAGTTTGAAATCTTGCTCTGAGTTGAGACTATCCTCCCCTAAAAATCAACCCAATATGTGGTTTCCACAAGCAGCTCAATATGACCCATATTTACGTCTTGGACTGTTCTCCCCGCCTTCTAATGGCTGTAGTAATTTTGCATTATGCTGAGGAGTAGAATGCACAAACGTTGCACATCAGGTGGGAGCGAGGGGAGGTGGTTGGGTCGAACAAATCCAGGACTTTCACCCAGGAGAACAAAAGTAAACCATGTAATTCAAAGTTCACTTAATTTCGTTCATCACGTTTTCACGTAGCTGTCACTTCCATTAGTCACGTCGTCCTCGTTACTTCTTCTAACTTACCATTAAAGTACTTTTTAAACTTCGTCTTTTTTTAATGCCTAACCAGGAATAATTTCGCCCTAAACTTAATGAAGTGGCTTTGTAACCCAAATTCCAATTTCCTAGTTAGTTATTGACTGGCTTTGATACACATGGAGCAAAACAATTTTTTTTCCGTTTTTGTTTATTCATTGTTTCTATCTGTCTGTGAAGGAGAAGGAATTCAATGGTTTCTCTTCTGCTAATACATACAGTTCAGGAAGTACGGTTGTGAAATATTGATAACATGGTGTGCTGCTATGTACGCTAAATAAATCTGTCGCCACACTGACTATAAATTAGCTGTTTTCACTTCTTTTTGTCTGTGAAATGTAGAAGCAAACCTTGCAAAACAACTATTAGAAATGTGGATGCTCAAGATCAAGCTGCTTTAAGGCGCTCTGCTTCTGCCTGATCCTGGCACTGTGACGGAGACGTGGTGCAACAAGACACAACTGCATTGGGTGATCATCTGTGGAATAGGAAAAGAGAGTTTTCTTAGAGTATAATGTAATGAAGCGGAGCTGTTGTGTTGTGGTAATGAGCAGATCATCCAGCAGATGGGGCTGTGGAGTTATATTTGATTCAGGGCTAAATCTGTCTGTGAAGGCTTGCTGATCTCAGGAAAAACATTGAAAACAGTCAATAAAAACATCTCTTAATTGCAGCTTGAATGAATGGTAATGGTAATATTGGTACGTGTACGGCCATCAGAGATGTTCATGTGTGTGTTGATGTGAGTGTGTTTGGCAGAGCAGCTCAGGATTGATCCGCTCTGCATCAGGTACGTTTTCTTGCAAGACGTTAAACCCTAACCCGCTGTTTGTACTATGAAAGCAGAGGAGGTTTAACCTTTCTGTGGGGCAGAGTTGGAAAGTATTAATGATATAAAGAGAATTGTAAAGATGGAGATGAGATAAGACCAGCAGAAAGAGGCTGGCCTCCGCTGGCACTGAAGATAATCTGGCATTATAGTTTCAAGATGACACAACATGACTCTGCAGATTCTGCTGGTGGCCATTGGTCAGCTGAACTCCCAGATGAGCCGATGACTGTCTGGATCTCTGTGTGTGTGTGTGTGTGTGTGTGTGTGTCTGAGGCCGTGTTTAGGTACAGATTGTGCTTCTGTGTTCCTCCAAGTCATGCATTTCTGTCATACAGCATAATCCCCTCTGACACTGTGCCTCCTGGTGGTGGAAAGTGGTACTACATGTGGGTTATCATGAGGGAAAAAAAAAAATAAACTGTCTTTTTCGAGATGCCCCCCAGAAAGGTCAGAGGTCAGACTGAGGCCTTGCAGCTGCTGACATTCTGTATGTTGCTCAGGGGCACTTCAGCAGGATGGATGCGTGCCATCACAGGGTCTGGATCCAGGTCCTGTGGTCTTTTTTTACTGCTCCAGCAGCTAGTTTGGGACACAATCCAGTTCTGTCCACATCAGATTTCCCTGTGAACATCAAAAACAAATAGATTTAGTCATTTTGTTTGACGTGCTTGTCAGATTAAGGATTTCCTGGGCGCTATGATGCAACAGGCTGTAATTTTGTTATTCTGTTGTCATCGCGTCGGGCTTGGGTTAAAATGTATTTTTGCCTTCTCACTTCCCTAAACTGCTGCTCCTCTACATTTCCGTCTCTCCCTCTCAGTCAATTTCTCCCTCCTTCGCACAGCTTTACTTCCACTTCTTTCATCTTTATCTCTCTATTTGAACTTTGGTCTGCTTCTCTCCCTTTCCAATTTGCCAAAGTCTGGTAAACACTTTGTATCTTGAAAATGTCAGCTGCTCAGAAATTGGAGAAATAGCCTTGTATGTGATTTGGGTAACCAAAAACAAAAAAAGTCTGAGGTTGAGGCTGGGATACATTTAGTTGAATAGTGAAGTTTATCTTCGGTCAGATATTTCCTTTATTTAAGCTGCATTTTGGACTTGTGCTTAAAGTTTCCTTATGATTTTAAAATGATCAATTCTGCGCCCTATATATTCTCTAATACTAATAATACATAACTGACAATTTGTTACAAATTCATGATTTCTACTGTTTTACTTTCATATTTATCAGATTATGTGAAGATATTTGCCATTTTAACGATTCCTCCTAGAAATATGCTCATTTTTAAGTTGGATAAAAAACACATTGCGTATCATACAAATTAATTTGATCCTCTGTATTTCAATCTATCATCTTACCAGTTTAATGTGGGAGTGGTTATGTCAGGGGTAATGTACATCAAGACTTGTATGTCACAGTTTCAGCATGGTCTTAAAAAGTCTGAAATCCAATAGTGTGAATTTAAGGATTTAAAAGTGTCAAAATTAGTCAAAAAGTCTTAAATACAATAGAGAGTAAACAAAATGACGTATTTTTGTATGCAAACCTGGAAGCAGCATCACCATGGGGTCTACTGAGGGGTCTACCTATGGGATTTTGGATCATTATAGAAAATGTCACAAGTTGACACCACTTTCATCATGTTGGAAAATCATGTTCAAAATTCACAAGTGGGGTTTTTTGATAACGCTCAGGCTTCCAACAAAAAACACATTGAGTTAGAGAGGAGAGAATCTAGGGCGCTAAAATGTGAACTTACTTCTTGGTTTAAGGACTCATTCCTGTGGCACCATCTTGTGAAAGGTCTTCAAAATTGATTGAATTATAAGATAACAATGCCTTTATAAAGTTCCATTATTGTAGTCTAGTTGTCGTTTTGAATTGATCATGCAGTAACAAAACCACAAAGCCAACGTGGAACTAAATACAACCTGTACAAGCTGTTCAGAATTGATCCAAACATGCACTGCTAATATTAGCCAACAAATAAAGTTATGTGTTAATCCCAAAAAGTTACCAGTGTACAGTGTTATTATTAATCCACGTGTGTTTTAAAGCTCCGTTTATAACTTGGGTTGCTATGTTTGTCAAAACATGCTCATCAGACCACTACCCACATATCTGTGAAAGGCAAATATCGGCTGATAAAATAGGTAGACCAATATATAACTTATTGTATACACAACATTGGGTGTATGCTGTAACTACAATGAGATATGAATGGAGGTCTGCATGTCTGATTAAGCGATTGAACAGCAGTGTTTATATGATAAATCATTCTTTGTATCTTCACTCCTTGTGCGACTTATTCTAACTGAGTTTAAAGCTGGACAGCATCAATAACAGGTGTTTTTCTTCCTCTGTCTGTGTGTTTGTGTGCAGCCATGGCGGAGCTAGACCTGAGTCTGAGTGATGCTCTGACGGACAGCGTTCCCCAGCCAGGCCCGGAGAGTTTGGTGGAGAGGGACTTTGTGGCTCAGCTGGAGGCGGAGACCTTTGAGGACCAGGTCGGGGAGACGGTGGGAAAGACAGACTACGTGCCCCTACTGGACAATGATGAGACCAGGGCAGGTGAGAGAGATATGATGTAGCCAGCAATAAGAAAGAGTGAGGATGCTGGGAAATTGCGACTATGCTAGATAATGCCAATGTACTGTCATGAATGAAGAGGAGCATACTTTCTGTTGATTGGATTGGCAAAATACAGAAACAGTTATCGTGGAATTAGAAACAACAACCTTTCTCCTGTTTAATCTCCATCCTTAACACTACAAACAGCAGGTAATCTCAATCTAAGTTTTCCTGAACACCATTATGGTGACCTCTGTATCTGATTCCATCTATCCCGAATGGGATGAGAATCTGTGTTATGTAAGATGAACTGCAGCTGCTACTAAATGACTGATAGTATCAGGCACCGCTGGACACTGGCTGCCATTTTGGATCTGCCGGGGTGCCATTCAGCCGCAGGCAAGATAGTAGCCTGGAGATAAGCAGAGCAGCGGTCACTGCATTGAATATCCCACATGACTAGAGCAATTTGTGAACTTTGCAGGAAAATGTGTCCGAATCATGTGTCCCAATTCTGAACATTTAGCGCCAACCTGCTCCGATGATGCTCATGGCTTAGTTCCAAAGTCTACACGTATGATGACAACCCATGCTGGTGCTACTGTCCCAGGCCCTTCATGTGAACTATAATGTGTCCTTACACTAACTTGCCGAGTTAAAAAAAAGTCTATGGCTCTGGCTGTCTTTGCATCTTTAGCAGCTTATCGAACCTGAGCATTTAGAAAACATGTAATTATGGATCCCCTGCAGTTACAAGCAAGTCACGCATTGCGACACTAGGATTGGTCAGCGTGGTGCCTTGCGCCCTGCGCTGCATTGGGTGTTCTTCTTTATACAGTCTATGGTGTTCTTATCACCTTTAGAAGAAGCTAGCAGAACGCAAATGTAGCGTAAGAAGTTGTCTATTAACCATGATCAAACCTTCATGACACCTTCTGTTAAGTTAACCCTAACCGCTACCTTTACCCCAACCCTAAGGTTAGTTTTGGCAACTAACCAATTGATCAACAACCTTTGCCGTTTTCCAAGTAATCCAGGCTAAATTGAACAAAACATAAGTTTCTCCGGCACACCGCGAACCTGCGGTCCCATGCTTAACAACCCAATGACTTCCATCCTGAGCTAAGCTGCCAATTGAGAAAACACCCCTCCATACTCTTTTTAACGTTAACTTTAAGCCAGAAGGACGTAAGGCACGGTCCTGACCAATCATAGTGCCGCAGGCCGGGGTTTTGTTCTGAACTGCAGTGGGATCCATATTAATGCGTAATTGACTGTGATGGTTCCATAATGTACAGTATATGAATACATAATTGCTTGTGAGTGCTCAAATTTTTCAATTTTGTACTAAGAGATTGTAAAAAGCGAAAGTCTACACTGCAGGATCACAGAAACCTCTATAGTCTGCAGAAATTTTTTTGAAATTGGAGAGGTCAAGAGCTTCCAGTGGTTGAGGATCGTATGAGCACCACTTGTTGCTCAAAATGGACTTTTGCAGTGTGAGAGTGATATTTTTTCATAAAGCTGCACAGTTAATTAATATCCCATAAAGAAGAGAAGAGGACAGAAATAAACATGCAGACAGGGATGGAGTGGAGAGTCCTTGGCTCGAAGCCCAAATTTTGGAACTCATGACTCAATTCGACTTGCACTAATGACTCAGACCCAGACTAGTGACTGGACTCAGGCTTGCACTCATGCATTCTGGTGTACGATGACTTGGACTTGCACATTGATGACTTGGACTACTCGGACATGTGCATATTTAGAAAATGACTTTCTCAACAATACATGTAAAGAAATTGAGCAACCACATTAAAAAAGTCTCCTTGATGACTTGGACTTGAACACTGGGGACTCGGACTCAAACGCAAACTCAGGTATTGATGACTCGTATTCATGACTCTTCTTTGGTGACTTGACTACAACACTTGCGTATAGGTGTATGTGAAGGTAAGCAAGCAGACAGATGGATCAAACACACAGCTGAGTGAATATCTAGATAAAAGGAAGTGACAGTTAACCGGGGCTGACTCAGCTCTCGGGCCTGTTTTGGTTACCCAGACACTTTGGTCAGACAGTCAGACTGTGTGTGGGCACTCGTCAGTGACAGCGAGCTGCAGGATGGGCCGTGGGTGGTGTTGCCAGTGATCAACTGTGGCACGCTGTGTGCATTTGGACAAACGCAGACATGCTGACACGCAGAGTGCCAAACAGCAGGGCGAGGCAGTCCACAAATTATTGTCCTCTGTCAGCAGGAGAGCTAGACGGAGGAAGATTTGTTTTTTGTTTTTTTTACCAGAGTTGCTGGCTCGGTGCCCTGATGCACACGTAATGTGCACTCAAGATGACCGATGTGTGTTTGATGAGTGCCCTGTGCTCTGGTTTTTGATCTGTGGTATTTGTGTCCTGTTTGTTTGTGTGTAAACAAATGAGTCATAACTTGTGTGTTTATGTTTGGGTTCTTGCATGCAGTTTGGGGATTTTGCATGCTTATATTGTTTATGTACTGTATAGATGTGTATGCACACTGACTGCAGAATTGTGTTTGTTTTGCAGCTTCATGTACTTGCATGCATTTCTGTTAGTCTGATTAAACTCATTGTATTGACATTTAAAGTCATTTTAAATACAATAAGACAATTATAGACACAATTATTACTCTTTTATGTGTTCTCTGTACCATTTGTATTTTAACATATTACAACAAAAGAACATGAAATAAAATTACTCAAATAAAAAAAAAATACAATAAATGAAGTTAAAGTACAGTAGAAATAAAATAAAATAAAATAACTGAGTTGTTACAAAAAATTCGAAAAATTGAATACAATGTAAAAAGTTACAGATATAAAATAATAAAATAAAAAATATACAGTCAGTGGTTTGCAACCTGATTCCAAAAGTCGGAATATTGTGTAAAACATACATAATAAACAAGTGTATATACCAAAATAAAAGTGTATTAGGTTTATTTATTAGGTTTATTAGGTTCTAAAACTTTAATATCATTGGCCTTTTTTTCTTCATAGGTTAAAAATTGTTATTTGGCACAACCTTTCTTTTTATAGATAGCATTTCTCTAATGTTGTCTTTAATCTATGGTTTAAAAGTTGAAGGAATAGCTTCCTTCCATTAGAGCTGTTTGTCTGGCTAGAAGAGATGCAACAACTCTTATATTTTTTGCCTGGCAACTAAGATGTACATGCTGTGGGAGCTACTCTAAATACCAAAGCACTTTGATCCTGATTAAATCACAATGGTAACATATGCTGCAAATCAAACCTGCCCCAAAAGCAGGTGAAACACTGACCAATCAGATCATTACATTGAGTGTATGGGTAAACCAGAAGCTTGGATACAAACTGTCCAACTTCAGTCTTGCATGCCTGCATGAGTATTTCTGTGCATGTCTATTAATGCTATATATGAGTGATTGATTAATGTCCTTGTGTGTTAGAGCTTTTTGTGTTACTTACGTGTGTGTGTGTGTGTGTGTGTGTGTATCTGATTTGCACATTGGATAAATATAGTTCAGTGATTCAGCAGTCAGATGTCACACAGTATCACACTGACACCAGCCAATATGTGCTGCCCTCTGCCTGCCCCGGTCTGCACATCCACAGGCAGACAGCACACATGTGTGTAGTGAGGTGCCCTTTAAAAGCCTTAAAAGACAGGGTCAGTGGTTTCCATCTAATGCCGGGCTCAGTCTGTCATATTTCCGCTGTACAAACCAACACCGTGCAGTTTGATTTTCTATCTCGTCAAGCTTTTAGCACTCTGACAGATAGTAATGTGTGCCTGTTTGTGTGTGTGTGTGTGTGTGTGTGTGCAGACACGGGTGCTACGTTGGAGAATGGAGAGCAGGAAGCTCATGGGGTGCAAAAACCTGGTAAGATATCCCAACAATTCCCTCTGCTGTCGGTCAGTCTGCTAAGGCCGCCTGGTCATCCTCATCCACCAATCATGGGCTGTTAGTCTTTTCTCGTATTTCGACCTTGTCTACTTCCTACTTGTTCTCCTCCTCAGTTCGATTCTCTGTGTTTCTCTGTGTCTGTTCTTATTAGCAGCCTTTCAGAGCAGGATATAAGCTGCTCTCACTGCTCTCCAACATCCTTTCAGTGTCCTCTCAAGTACAAGGCTGCAGCTCTTATAACTCACCTAGCTGCTCTGTCTGACTAGTTCAAGTGAAGAGAAAAAGGCATAGAAATAATGATGAAAAAAACATGTGATGTACTGTACCTCAGAACCATATTACAAGGTTTCTTATTACAGCACACTCGTGAACTCAGTAGTCACATTCTTTGTTTGTGTTCTTATTTGAATTACAGGCTTAAAGCTACCGTGTTGTATTTAAATGTCCACCATTGGTGCCCCATAGAGCCCTTTGAATCGACTTTCTCCATTGAGTATAACTTTGCTCCGCCGCACTCCCCATCGTCCCATCAACCCCACTAAGCACTGTCAATAGTCAATTAAATTGTCGGTGCACTGTACACATCTGTATATGTCTCCGCTTTCCCAGAAACGCTAGCTCCAACAACAATGGACTACATTGTCACTATTCAAATGTTGCTCCTGGCTTCGTGAGTCTGCATTGGCATCTATATGCCACAGTGATTACATTCTTAACACTGAACGTAATATATTAATGTTAGCCTTTGTTGCAAGCTAACGCTAGCCGGCTATGTGTAAGTAGCAGCCTTGCACAGACTACCCAGTATCCATCACATTGCAGTTAAATAAATCAAATGAAATGAATGATACGTGTTTTAGCTGGTCTTTTTGGTCACGATAATCCCTCCCTCAGCTCCTGACATAAGCGGTTTGTGTTTCAAAACCAAAGAGTCTGTGCTGCACTGGAAGCAGTGTATGTAGACCTTAAAACTCATCATAACGTTTATTTTCTGGCAAAAAAATCGTCAAAGCATTGACGGCCATATAGGCATTGCCAATTGACTCAAACCATCATCAACTGTTCATTCAATCGACCATCAGCCGAAGCGTACTTTGCATAACTGTCGACATAAAACCTCCTTAGTTTCAGGTGGATATGTTGGTCCCTGATTGGTTAGAGAGGTGTCAATGTCAGACTGAAGAGGGAAACAGAGTGTAACTAGTCTACCGGACTGTCTAATATTATGCAACCAAAAGTTGTACTATAGTGTAAGATAAACCCCACTGAACTGACTCTGGCAACCTGAAATGAAATCACAGGTAGTTGGGGCCATTGCTATGATTTCAGAAAAACTGAGGTTATGAAACCATCCTTAGCCCTTAGCTTATGGGCTGTTCCTGGAAAAGCGATTTGGACGAGAGTTGTGCGTTTTTCTGCAAAAACTACAGCCATATGTCTTCATTACTCTCTATCTTTCACCTGAGAAAGCTTTAGCTCGTTAAGCCACTTCCTACTCCAATACAATTTTTCATATTTGATCCAAAGTCTCTAGTAATTATGTTATTATGTCTTTGCCACTTGCTTTCTTTTACTCTGAAATACCTTGTCTTATGAAAGCTAAAAACGCTCCAACTGCCATGTTAGATTAGATTTTCCTTCAAATTTGAAGAAGTAAAATGTTCTCTCTCTGAGACTAGCTGTTGTACGAAGCTCCAGGTGCATTAGGTCTATCTCATATTCTTTATAATTAGATAATCTTTCAAATTTGATGCAAACCCTTTGAGCTACCCAGTTACACAGACATCAGTTGTGTTCTATATCCAAAGGTTTTTTTTTTTGCTGCATTGCTGTAATGCTGCAAGTGGTCACTGGGAAAGATGTATTTGAGAAGTGCAGATTGTGAAGATTTTATTTCATAACAATTCTTTTCAGAATGCTGACTTTAAGAAGTTTTAAAAACTTTTTAAAGGCGTAAAAGTATAAAATAATGAAGTGATGGCATTTTATATCCAAAAGGCCAAAGGTCAACTTAACTGAGATATAATGTTCCACATAACCACTTTTCTGGCTATTATTCAACACCTAGACTCAGGAACAGAAGGGAAGATTTGACCATATTTTGCTTTTGGTCAAATTTGTGAGTAAATATATCACCGTTTGCAACATTGCATCGCTGCCTTTCTGCAGCCCAGTAAGAGAGCTAATCAGTAAAGGATTCATTTTCAATCAGTTGTGAAAAGCAGAGTAGGTCATTTGCATAATCAGTGCATGAAAATGAATCTTAATTGACAACAGGAGATTGTCAAATTGTCACCATGATAATATCAATTGCACTGCTTTTAATAAATGCAATTGAAACTTGGACTCCACAGCCCTTTGGTTTCTCTTGATATGAATAGATTGTTATTGTGTTATCTCTCATTGAAGATAATTAGCCACAGAGAGGAGATGCAGCCCTAGAGAGGAATATTTATTGTGTCTAATGAACAAATTCTTCGTCTGCCCCTCTGGCTGTCTGCTTATACTGAAATAGACTGAGAGAGGGGCTGTTTTTACTCTGTCTGTGTGTGTCTGAATGCGTGGTACATTTTGGAAATCATCATCTGATTTTTTTTTTCAATTGTCTCGTCTCCTTTTTTCCCCCCATCCCTCAGCTGTACACAATCGCTCCTGTTCCTCAGTTCACTTTTCGTTGTCATCAGACAGCCAGTTCCATTTAAAACTGCAGAGCTGCTGTGCATGTCATTAGCAGAAAAAAGGATTTTGCATGGATGTATGAATTAGTATGTGAGGTCTCCTGCACATACAACACACATCCCTCAAGGCTGCACATAATGCACAAGTACGAAATGCAGAAAATAGTTTACCTCGAGTCAGTTCACATTCAAGTACTAACTCATGACCCTTTCATACATGACCAAATAACACAGGGCTGAGAGTGTGAGACAGAAAGAGAAGCAACAACAATAGACCTTAGATCTTCTTCTTAGATCTGTGCATGTCCAGGCTGATAGCTCAGGAAGGGGGCTGTGGCCACTAAGCTTTTATTTGCCTTGGCAGTGTCCGCTCAGCATCTACTAAATCACATTTCTCGGCTTATGGAAAGCTTTTTGAATATAAGATATTTTGAAAATGTATTAGAATCTTAATATTACTGGATTGCAGTTTGAGGTGCCCTGTCAACAGTTACAAAGACACCTCTTTTATTATATCTGGGGTCTTCCCTTGGGCCTCCTACCAGTTCCACGTGCCCAGACCACCTCTACGGGGAGGCGCCTGGGAGGTATCCAAGGTCTGAGCTCCTCACTCTATCTCTAAGGCTGAGCCCGGCCACCCCACGGAGGAAGCTCATTTCAGCCGCTTGTATCCGCAAACTCGTTCTTTCGGTCACTACCCAAAGCTCATGACCATAGGTGAGAGTTGGACGTAAATCGAGAGCTTTGTCTTCTGGCTCAGTATCTTCTTCACCACAGTGGTCTGGTACAATGCCGACATCACTGCTGACGCTGCACCAAACCGCCTGTCCATCTCACACTCCGTCCTTCCATCACTCGAGAACAAGACCCAGAGATACTTGAACTCCTTAATTCTGACACTAATCTCGGAATTCTGAGATAAAGGTCTGATTTCTGGACTTAGACTTTTTAAACAGGTATATTTTTTAAAATAGATTTTATACAATCCGCCTCTGTGATGTTACAATACCCTAAGTAGCCACTGTAAAAAAAATTGGCTGCAGGATTGAGCTGCGTCTCCGTATCCAGTTCTGTAACGCATACATGAGCTTGACCCATTAGAAATCAGGATATTTCAGCCTTTGCTGCTTCCGTTTTGACCTCTCTTTTAAGACCCACCTTCTCAGATCCTCCACCTTCGTGAAGCTTCATTCAGGAGTAGGGATGTAACGATGCATCGTGACACGAATAAAAATCGGTACAAATGCGTGACGACTCGCACCGGTTGACAGAAAAAATGAATCGCGATGCGAGAGAAGTAGGATATATTATTTTTCTTCTTTATTTTTTAGAAATAGGTTACGTTTATCCGATTTGCGGAAGTGGAAGCTTGTGATATCAATCGCCGATGGCACAGTTCGTGTCGTATCGCCGTAACCAAAGACTCTGTTTGTTTGTTCATAAAGTCTTCCAAACACTGCAAAATGCCCAACGTGTACGCCAACACTACTCTGTCTAACTCCTCGAACGGCATCTTTGTCTGTATGCCGCCAGATAGTTTATGAAGCCGTGTACCGGAAGTAGTTTAACATCGTCTTGTAGAAAGGGCTACAGCGCCATCTAACGAAGTGGAGTCAGCCAGGGCACAGACCATTATCGGATTAATGCAAAGGCATGTTTTTTTCCTACGAATAAAGTATCATCTTATTTGGTTATAATTTGTCTGTAGCTCATTTTGATTTAAAAAAAAAATCGTGAGAAAATCGTATCGTGAACAAAAAAATCGTGAACCATATCGAGTCGTGAGTTTAGTGTATCGTTACATCCCTATTCAGGAGTGTTCTTAAACTGCAGCTCAGTGCGCTGAAGATAAAAGACTTGGTGTGTTGACTGAGATTAGAGATAGCTTGTTAATTAGAGAAAAAAAAGCAGACATTAAAGAGGTTTCATGTTACAATGGTGTGGGTGAGGGAGTAACACCACCCGCATTTGGCAGCCAACCTGGTTCTACTTTTTTTTTTTTTATTAAAAACAACTATTGTTTGTTCAGGAATTAATCTGGCACTGGGTTGGTTCTGTTTTCCTCTGCCAGATGATACAAGTGCACTGTGGGAAGGGCGAAGCTGTCAAGCCTTCCCACTGCCATCTTTCATGTACTGTGTGTCGTCCACTGAGATGACTGGAAGCCTTTGGTGGGATGGATGTTGGTGACAGTGGGAGGAGTGATCTGCATGTTAATCAGACGTCTGTGTTGGCATGTTCACCGCTAAGCTGTCTGCCTGTTTGCATGGCATGGGTAGCTTTAGTTACCATGGCTACGGAGCTATGTGTGTGTGTGTGTGCAAGTGTATTTCTAATACAGTTGTAAGGGTGCTCTGTTTAAGTTTTAGTTAAACCGTCTCAGATTTCCCAGAGTGCAGCAGTGATGGAGAGTACAGTGTGAGGTGTGATATAATTGTTTTCAGTGGGCCTACTTTAGAGCATCTGGCCTTGTCGAGGTGCATTGGATCCATTCATCACTGTTATTCCAGAGGACCCCAGGGAGAGGACGCAGGCGGTATAAGTAGTAACTGGGTCAGAGAACTGGGAGCGTAAGCTGAATCCTGACAGAGCAAATGCAGATGTGTGTGTGTGTGTGTGAGTGTGTGTACTGTATGTGTTGAGATGCTACGCGCTGCTCCTCCAACGCATGATGCTTCTGCATGGCACACAACGACACGTATATGTTAGAAAATATTTTTCCCAAATATTTGACCAATATAAGATGACGATCAGCCGTACAATCCGGCACATAACCTTCAAAATAAGATACATTGGTCAAGTATTTGTCATTTGTTTGATAAGTTGATTTTGTGACAGCTTTACTAACCTGCTTTCTTCCTTTTTTTCCCCTTTTCATCCCTTCCTCTGATTTGAATTTTTTTTATATTTATGCTTCTATTTTTTATTCATCTTTCTGTTACGTCACTTTACTTTTTCTCTCCTTTTGAATGAACCCTCTTTTGTTGATGCACTTATTTTATTTTTTTTACTTTCTTTTCTTTCTTTCGATTGCCTTCACCACCACTTTTTTTACTCCACCTCCCTCTTGTCCTCCGTTATTTCTCTTCTCTCCTCCCTTCCCAATCCCAATGCTTCAGAGGACTAGAACCCGCCTCCATCGCCATGGCGACTGTCAATCAGCTGTGCTTCCGCTTCTGTGCACCTCCTCCCTCTCCCTGTACAACACACAAACACTATCCCGTATAAAGGAGAAAGTGTGAGGTTGTGGACTGCATTACTTTCACTCATGACAGAACTCACACACAAACATTACTTGTGCACACGCACACGCAGCCATACGACGCTGCCCTGACTTGAGCACACACTGTTCCTCCACATAATGTGTTGGCACACTGTGATTCACTCCGCTGGGCAAACTGGGTGTCTGACTGTTTCTGCACATACACACAGCCACATTTGAAATTCAATTTTTCTTTTTTTTGTCTGTTGTTCTTCTTGGAATTGAATTACCACTATTACTTATTTCCACTGTGTCCAATGAAATGTTCTCTCCG
The DNA here is from genome assembly GCA_903364295.1 of Serranus cabrilla. Classification (NCBI taxonomy): domain Eukaryota; kingdom Metazoa; phylum Chordata; class Actinopteri; order Perciformes; family Serranidae; genus Serranus; species Serranus cabrilla. The sequence continues at coordinate 1,133,377 of CAFUXE010000016.1, read as the reverse complement.
TGTCCCTTTCTCTCTGATCAGTTATTTTTTCTAGTATTAACGTATTCTTCACTCACTCTATCCCAGTGGTGAAATGTAGCTAAGTACATTTTACTCAAGTACTTTACTTGAGAAATTCCATTTTATCGAGCTTCATATAAATTCATATAAATATTGCACTTTTTACTCCACTACATTTAGGTGACAGCTTTAGTTACTTTGCAGGTCAGGTAAACCATAAAAATATGATCATTTTAAAATGATTCTCATTTTTATAAATTAAGTCGTCAATATTAACCCTACCATGACAGTTAAGTGCAGCGTACATAAATGCATCGATAATAATAATCCAATAATATATTTAGAATTCATCAAACAATCTGCATAACGAGCACTTTTACTTTCACATATACATCAGTATACATTAATGCGGACACTTTTGTATTTTTACTTATGTAAGGTTTTTATTGTAGTATTTTTTACTTGTAATGGAGTAATTTCACAGTGTGATATTAGAACTTTTACTTAAGTAAGAGATCTAAATACTTTTTTCACCTGCCCTATTCAAGACATAGTTTGGAAAACATACAATTATTCTTTTTGAACAGTATAACATTCGATAAATTGATTATTATGAATTTAATTTAAGCTCTCACTTTCAGGGGCTCTCTCGATTAAGGGGTTAATGAAAAAAAGATACAAATTTAATTCTGCTTACATATACAAGAGCCTCCTGTGACACAAAGAGATCAATATTAGATCAAATCATGCACATCTGTAGCTCCTCTAGTTTGTCCCCCTCACAAATAGTAAGTTCAGAAGTTCATGTCCTAACACACACACACACACACACGCAGGCACAGACACCACCCAGCAGCCAGCCCCTGTCCTCCTGTCTGAAAGCTTTCAAACTGAGTCTCCAATGCTGCGAGCCTGATCTGTCAACACCCAGTAACCAGCACACAAACACACAAACAAACATACTTACATTTTCACCATCCAAGGACTATTTGTATTTTAGTCAATTTATTTTACTTTTAAATGTGCTGTATACGACATTCAGAACATTACTATAGCATTTAACTATAACCCCACCTTTGTGTTGATTTCCCACTGGCTGGCTAATTGTTGCCGCTCTGCCCGGTGCACTACCTGGGCCGGCTGTGTGCGCGGTGTAGCTCTGTGAACCCCCGTTAAAACTGCAGTGCTAACAGCAATAACAACGTATAAAAGACAGTTTAGTTAAAAGTCAAATTAATGCATGTAACAACAATGTAACAAGGACCACATGACCACTGGAGGTGACATAATTCTGTGCATCATGTTATGTAATTTTAGTGCTGTTTTACTTTGTTTTCACATGGGACACGCAACTTTTGTGCTTTATATTCCACATCAGCATCATTCGTAATAACTGTGGGCACTAGAGGGCACCACTAGACGTAAATGTGGGCATAATAGGGGGTTGTAAAAACGACACAAGAGGGTATTTTGGGGGATCTCAAATGGAAACGTGTAGTATTCAGATGCTTGTAGAAATTAGCTATGGGGGCAAACTTAAGGGGAGGACAGTACCGATGAGAGCCTTGTGGAGGCAATGACACAGTGATAACGCCTTCTCCACACAAACTATTGTAGCGGAAGCGTAACAGCTTCCCTCAAGTCTGCCGTTAGCTGTGTCCCAACACACTTTTGGTATGTTCCCTCAACCTCCGCCATGTTGAGAGCCATGTGCAGGCAATACATATGCTCTGAATTCCGTGTACAGCCACTTTACTGAAATAATTTTTATGTTTTAGCCCTTTTTGTTGGTCGCCTTTGTTCAAAATCTTTTGAGCTGTTTATCTGCTTTGCACAATCTTCCTATAACCAAATAGATAGGGACGTAAATACTAAAACCAAACTTATAAAGGACAATCATTAATGTAAACAATGTAAGGAATGTCCCTGTAGTCTTTGAGCTGCCTGTTATTCCATATGATTGTAATGTGTAGTCAGTTCATACCTCAATCTGATAATTTTGAGTTATTGTTTATCTTAGTTCTGTTTTTGCTTAGTATCAACCCCTTGGGTTTGTTTTGTTTGTTGTAAATTGTCATTGTGAAGCAATGTCAGTGACACGTTTATGTTCACTGATAACTAACTTAGAATTTAACATTGAGGTTACAGGGTCCTGTTAGCCATAAGCTAGTGCAACAACTCAACAAATATTTAACAGGCCTCACTCACAGATTTTTTCTGGAATACTTTTTTTCATAAGTTACACAGGTATTTACTTTCATACCATCAAA
>CAFUXE010000016.1:1088603-1127818 GCA_903364295.1 Serranus cabrilla | reverse complement strand
TTTTTTTTTGGTTAATTTCATTCTTACGTAATTCTCTGGCAGCACATGCCAAATGCCATGCCAGAAAATTGTATTGAATCGACTTGAATTCAAAACTTAAAACTTAAATCTTGCTCTCAGCCCTATTAAAAGCCCTTTAACACTTTGTTGGCCTTGTTGAGTCCAGTCCCAGCACTTAGCTCTGACACGAGTAGATGTATTGCTCTTGATTTGCCCTCCCCTATACTGTAAACTCCAGAGATCAGCCTGACCTGTGCGATTCTCTCTGTCAGCATGGGTGTGTTTGCGTGTGAGTCTATATGGGGCAGCCTGCCCTACTTAGACTCACAGAGTTGTGGAGTGGGTGATGCAGGGAGGAAAAGAGTGGGAGATTAATTGAACAGGTCCATTGTGCAAGCAGATGTGCTTTTTCGGTGGATGGATCGTCTCGTACCTTTCAGAGTGTGCACCGTATTCACACACTTACATGCACGAACATCCCGGCCCCATGAGAGCCTCACCCCAAACAGCTGTGCTCCTGCATTACCCTTAAAGGTGGTGAGGAGGGTGAGTGGAGGAAGATTTTAAAGGATTTAAGAGATAGAATGAGATGGAGACTTGAGAAGTGTTGTACATAATGCACAGATAAACCCCCACGCTGCAGAACATTTAATGCATCTCCCACACACAGTGAAGACATTAATAATCTGTGGACCTTTAACTCTTGTCATGCTTGCAGCATACTTTATATATTATTGATGTACTGTATGGAGGTGTTACATCATTGGTTTAATAAGGAACTGCATGTCCTTGGTATAAGGCTATCTACAGTACAAGTAATACACTGGAATTCCTTTGTATCCCCTAAATTTTGACCCATGATGAAGCAACGTAATATTGAAAGCCACGTAGGTCATCTGACTGGTGGGTGGGATGGGGGGTGGATAGGTCAAAACCCCACATTTTCAACCAGGATACTGGTGTTTGTATCCTGTTGTTGTTGGAAGTAATATCCAGAGGAAGAGTTTCTTAAGCCTAACTTCTACTTTTTTCCCTGACCTTATGATCATGGTTTTGGTACCACACCTTCAGAAAGCGGTTTTAATGGCTTAAGTAACCGTTTTGCAGCATAAACAATGTGTTTGAAACAGAGATTGTGATGTTTAATGCTTGTGGTGTACAGTACAACAGTGGTCATCATATGTCAGTGTGTTTTGGTCACATGGACAACAATGTGTTAAAAATGGCGCTTGTCACGTTACCTTTGTAGCATATCATATGAATCGAGCTGCAAAAGGAAATTGGAAGTGATATAACCTCCTTAATGGGAATATGTTGGCTTGGTCTGAACTCAAATATTTCATCAAGTATTGAAATTATTTCCATGTAACTTTGTACATTCATGAATCCTAAGGACTTTGATGGTCCCTAGTAACTTTTGAACTTTAAGTATAGCAGGACAGCAGCTCCATTGCAAAATTTGCTAATTGGCAATTACAAAGCCTCCTTCAGTGCCACTGCTCTAATAAATACTGAAAGTGAACAAAGTGAACCAGCCCACGAACAGGAAGGTCCAATATAAAGTGCCATGACCACACACAGCCCACCACATATAGGTTTCAACCTAGTCTTGTTTTCTTTACTGAATCTTGTGACTGTAGACTCTGCACTGTTGCAGAAATGGGGCTTTTCTGTCAGGTTTTATGACTGTAAGCACTTTACAGGAACCTTATTTCTTCATTCTGTGTAAATATTGGAAACTTGTTGGCAAAGCCTCCAGTTTATGTCAGCCTTTGAAAAGTCAAACCGGGCCTAGCCTACTTTTCATGATGTCACCTTCTTTTATTTGACTGAAAATCCATAACTCCCAACTTTCAGCTGAGCGCATCACCATCTTTGTATAATTTGATAAACTCGTGCTGTCATCCTGTTTTACTTGAAGAAGTGATTTGGTAGAAATTCAGGATAAATCTCTTTTAAATATTCATGATGCAACTTTAATCCCTGAGCTGGGAAAAAAAAAACCTAATTCCTCCTTCGCTGATGCCTTCCATGTAGACGGAAAGCATTTCATCTGTGTGAGCTTTTCACACATGTGGAGGTGTGTGTGTTTCACTGTGTATCCACATGTCCCAGTTGTGTGTGTTTGACTGAGTCAGTGCCTCCTTCTTTACTCACACGTCAGAATATAGTGTGTTTGTGTGTGAATATTAAAGCCTCAGACTTCCCTTTGAGCTTTTAATGTGAAATGCTCTGGTTGGGAAGCATCAAACATGGATAACTAGCGATTCCTACACTCTGCGCTTCACTTTGAAGTGTGCACTTGTTCACTTCATCTGTTGATTTGACAGGTACTGACTGCACAATCCCTGCTGGTGGGGGCTGAATAGCCCCCCCTGCTCGCCTCAGTAGTATGAATTGTGATCCATGACAGTGAGGAGTGCTGGAAAGCATGACAGCTGGAAGTGCAAATATGAGCGAACAAAATACAGAGGAAAGTCAGAAAATCCTTTTGCTGCAGCTCAACTCCTTAATCCTGCCAATTAAAACTAACAAACATTGACGTGAGGAAGGTCAAGAAAAAGTTACAGTGGGATTAAGTAGCCATAGAGGGATTGCCTCTGTGTTATTTTCCTCTTTCCAGACAGACAAGCAAGCTTGTTCTCAGGCGAGGACGAGGAGGTGTGGAAGATACAATGACATAATAGGCTTGGATTCAAAGTAAAGAATGGAGGGAGAAGAAGGGTGTTTGTTATAGATACCTGCAGGTTCTATGAACCACCCGCCTCTTGCAGAAACACGAACACACACATACACACAAATACACACACATACACTCACTACAGAGATGTTGTCACATCTAATGCACCTTTCTTCTCTCCCGCCTGTCGATGCACATCACCCTCTCACACTGAATTTGTACCATCACTGCATTAACATTAGCCTCTTGACTCCTCACCGCTCGCAACCTGGTGCCCTCTCCTGTTTTATACAGCACTTTATTTAAAGGAACCAAAAAAAAGTGTAAAGATGTTTGTTTTTGGGTCGACAGGCAATTTTAATCTGTCTCTATGCTTTATCCATCTATCTCTTCTTTTTCTTAAAACCACAAGGGGCTGGAACCCTCTTCCAGGAAGTATTGGACAAGATATGCCGGTCGATAGTTTTTTAATGTTTTTTTTTCTCATAGATGCCATTCACAGATATATATATATATATCAGCCTGATTGATGTATGAATATTACAGGCTAAAGGACTTTTATTCTTGTGTGTTTGAGATTACCCCAAGTAAATACATGACTATATAGAATATGGACATAGTCTCTGTGAAAAACCAAAAGGAAGCTCAATGTTGTTGTCCCTGGCCGTTGCCATCTAGGCAGTGCCTGACTCCTCCTAACTCCCAGCTAATCCAATAAAAAGGCAAAGAGGTGGAGGGGTGAGCTCAGGTGGGATGAATACAGCAGTAAGCCACCTGTGACAGCACCTGCCCCCTGTCACTTGGAGCATGAACACCCATTATATTTAACGTTAAGCCTTAATATAATCCAAACGTTGTCATGCAGGGGGAATTAGCTAAGGAGGCCAAAGCTGTTTTGTACCAGGCTGTAAACATGTTTATTTCTGTTGTAAAGTTTCCTTACTTTTGGACCCAACCTCAAGTAGCCAGTTTAGGAACTGCAGCTTTTGGCACCTTTTTCAGCTCTGGAGATTGTTGCATGGTTGACTGCTTTGGGTTCAGTCACACAATAGGGATGTAACGATGCATCTTGGGGCAGTCAACAATCAATACAAATGTGATCTGACAAATCAAAAAACTGAACTTTAAAGATGATAAAAGTGGATATGAGCTAACATTAGCTTGCTAACATATAGCTAACATTAGCTTGCAAACAAATAGCTAACATTAGCTTGCTATCAGCCAACAGGGGACATTGTTAATGCAAGATCTCAGATTCTGTGTGAGAATGATGATCTGCTGATGTTCCTGAAAAAAAAGTAAATTCCAAACTAAGAACATATGCAAGCCTTAGTTTGTTTACTTGAGTTTTCAATTATTTGTATTATTAATTTAGTTTTTGTTATTTTGGATTTATTTAAAAAAAAAAAATACATTTATTTTTTGTTATTTAAGATAAGAGAAGATAAGAGACAAGGGAAAACATATTTTGTAGTTTTTATATATTTATTTTTCAAATATGCATTTATCTCATAGTTGTGTTTTGTAGATACACCTAACCTCAGAAATGCTGTGTTTTGGTTTGAAGAATAATTAAGGAATCTTTTTCAGTCATAATTTGTCTGTAAAACCCTGTAACAAATTGTGAGTTGAGTGTATTGTTACATCCCTAGTAACCAATGCAGATATTTAAAAAGCAGGATGACAGGTAAATGATAAATGGACAGCAATTGTGTAGTGCTTTTGTAGTCACAGCCACCCTTGTCATCATTTATTCGATTGCCAATTTTCATGGATTGTGCTGTCCAGATAGCTCCATTCTGCCTTCAAAGCATGGTTCAAGTAGCTTTCATTAAACACAACACCAGACTGAATCGAAGATATGGGTGGACATTCAGAGTTCTGGAACCAGGCTAAAGGATTAATCTCCTTTGTAAATGTGAATGATAGCAGCCAGGCTGAATATTTCAGCAGTCTCCACTTTTGTCCACATCAGTGCTCATATACATCACTACAGCATTAGCATTCCCTCTTACCAAAGGAGTATGCTGTTGGTTTTGGTGTTCTGTTGATGTGGGTTGTTTCGTCTGTGTACGTCAAGTCCACATGTGTTCCAGCAGCTGCAGCAGGAATTGTAAAAAGTTATAAAAGTTAAATGTTGGCTTGCTTGCTGGTTGGATTAAGTAAAACCAGACCAAGCTTTGATGTTCTGTAATAACAGATTGGTGTATACAGAACCACTGTAGGAAGTCTCTTTATATCACTGGGGCTGAATGCTTAGTTAAAGCTCTAGGAATGCCAGAATACATGGGGAATCCCTTCAACTGTGGCTAGAATGGTAACATATGGTTGTCACTAGACGGCATCCCCAACCTCAGAGACACTGTTGGAATCCTTTGGCTATTCTAATCCCCTCTCCAGATCTATTTTATCCATCTCTTTTGGTTTTGTCCCTTTGCTATTTAACTATTTCTTCTAAAAAAGCATAAGATTCTTGGAAGAAATTGTATACCTCTTCAAGGACATACAGTATACCAGACTAAGGCCAAAAAAGGTGAATTATATTCTTTATAGAGGACGGTTGCAGGTAAAGGCAGACAGAAAAGGAACTACTGGCTGATTCGACCTGATTCAAAGTATATGATTAATGTTCTGTCGTGGCTGAATCAACAGGACACTCTGGATGTTTGTCCCCACCAGAGAGTAGCAGTGTGTCCTCTCGGTGAACCATCACTGTGTGCCTGTGGTCGTGCATCAGCCCTGACCCAGCTAGTTCATACTGTCTATCCCAGCTCGAGGAGCTGAGGCTGGGGCAGAGGAGCAGGGAGAGGCTGGGGTCAGCTGGAGGACAGCTGCAGGATTCCAGCCTATCCTGTCTGCTCATCCCAGATTAGACGGTTTTGGTGAAGCAAACCATAGGGTGCCATGCAATGAAAAATAGCCAGGTTTGGTATTAAGCTTACATGGCAGTAAGCTGTTATGATGATCAAATGAACTGGATATTTCAGGTCAGGGTGTAAGAGAGAACCTCTTAAGCTACTAGTAATGTATAATGTTAATGCAGATGTATACACCACAGGAGTTATGCCCAGGCTTCTTATAGATCAAAACTAAGCTGTGACCTTATTTCCAGAGGCGTCCATTTGATGTAAGAGCTACTATATAGCCTCAGTAGGAGGAGGTTGCACTCTTGCCACATAGACTTCTTAAAACAGCCATGTTTAATGAGGTTTACTCCACACTGGAGGTTACTCTGGTTTGCCACTGAACTACCTTTGTGTCTCATTTATTTTGCTCCCGGTTGTGTTGGGGCCCTGACCCAGCCACTGTGGTTCATATATCCCATCTGGAGTGGGACAGAGGAGTACACTGGAGCTGGGTCAGCTGGAGGACAGCGACTGGCCCACAGGCCATCAGCCATATGAGACAACATAGGAATAGAGTAAGCAGGTTAGATTATCTCTATAAATCTCTGCACATGAATATAGAACCTGTAGTGGGGTTGGGTCATTGTGTGCAACACTCCATCACCCCATTGACTCCCCCTGAGCATCATCAATAGTCAATAGTTGCTATGGAAGGGGATTATGTTCTTATTAACACTGAATGTAAGATGTTAGCCTTTGTTGTAAGCTAATGCTAGCCTGTTAGGTCTAACTAGCTAACTAGCACAGACTACCTGCTATTGATCACATTGCAGTTGATTTAATCAAATAAAATGAATGATACACAATTCTCTGGAACCAGTTTTCCTGGATGAGAGACGAGAAGTTCTTTGGATGTCGAAATGCGAAGAACTGGTTTGAGATTAGGTAACGGCTCTAAGCCAGCCCTCACACTGCCTTGGTTGAAAAGGGGTATATGTAAACTTCAAAATTCACAAAATTCTTTTCTGGCAAAAAAAAAATAATGAAAGCATCAATAGCTATATAGGCATTGCCAGTTGATTCAAGCCATCGTCGGTTGACAATTCAATTGCCCATTATCCCAAACTTAATCTGTGGGCGACAGAGCAATATTTTGGTACTAAAAGCACTCTGTTCTTAAGTCCCAGTAGTATTGACCAATCACATTTAGGGAGACATGGTGGTATGCAGGTAAACAGTCTGTGTGGGGAGAAAGAGGTAGAAGGCAAAGGCAAAAGTGCTATTTCAGTATCGTCTCATGATGATTTCACTTCACTTTCACACTTCACTAACTATACTACTGTAGTAATTTAGGTGCATTTATATTAGAGACATGGTGAACCAAAGTAAATCTTGTTCCACCAAACTAAATCAGCCACCAAACTCCTCGCAAAATCTTTTAATCTTTAAACTAATATTCACTGGGTAATTAGTAACGGTACAAATCTCTCTATTATTTCTGCTTTTATACTCTCTCCCTATGCTTTACTGTGATGATGTGTTTTTGTGTGTCTTGACCCGACAGACCCATTGTCTTGGCCCAGGCCTGGCACTGGGTCCCTCTTGCTGGCTGCACAGTGGGAAATCACACTTGTTCTTTTGATACTGTGTCACTACCAATCTGGCTGCAAAACCAATAAGCCAGGGTCAATTTGTGATCATCAGTGAATATGTAGCACTATTCATAGAAATTAACGAGGAGCAAAATCTAGTGTGAGCTCAGCCACAGTGTCATTTAGGATAGGCTGCATCTTACTTTGAAAATGTTTTTAAAAAATACCTCACATCCACAGCTCATCTTAAAAATGAGACCAGTGTTAGCGTTGTTTAAGGTCTCCGTATTCTGCAGAAATGTGTTTAACAAAGAATCAACGTTCAGTCACCAGGCCAGAGTAAAAACACCTGCTTCAGGGCTGAAAGTAGAATAATTGAACCTGAAACCAAACACACATAACACTAACTGTTCCTGATTAGACCTGTCCTCAGGACTGAGTGGGGCAGATTGAGAGTCTCAGAGAGAACTAGGTCTAATCAGTCTGAAAGAAAAACACCTGTGTGCAAACTTGGCTTTTATGGTTCAAATGGGTTATTTTTTTATGTTTTCTGTGTGTTACTAATTAAAGTGGTCCATCATTGTGTCCACTAAAAGTGCTTGTTTTTGCCACTGACGGACTCACCTTGTTATTATTATAATAGTGTCTGACATCATTATGGAAGGATGGAAAAGTTGAAAGAGATGGGCTGATATTGGCCCATAACATACATTGGTATCTAGTGTTTATGTTTTCTGATTTTGCCAATATTACTGTAAAACATAACATAACTTATAATGCAGAAATCAATGCTAGGGGGGATTTTGAAATTGTGTCATATAACTATATGCTTAACATACACTCATGTTAGTTAGCTTTATTTAAATAGTCAATACCTGAGTACAGATGTTAATTATTTTTTAATTGTTTATTTTCTCATATCTGGTGCCATAATGGCAATCTGTACATTTTTCCACATCCCAAAAATCGCACATCCATCAGGCTCCTTTGGCCAGGCTTGGTTAGACACAATCTCTAACAGACCAGATCAAGTGAGAAGAAAAAGAAAAACATTTTCTTTTCTGTAGGGTCCTTTCCATAATGTTATCAGACACTTAATAACAATCTGAGCCTGTCAATGGCAAAAACAAGCTTTTTCAGTATATAACGTGACAATGATGGTGCATACTAGATCGTCTCCCAGCTGCCAGTGACAGTAGTAGGCCAATTTCAAAAATTATCCCCGTTTGTCACTTACACAGAAAAACATGGGATAGTAGGGTCCATTTTGAAAACTCCCCTTTAATTTAATCTTAGAGAAAAAAAGAGTACCTGCAGAATGGTAGGTATGATGAGTTGATTGGGTTTTGTGTCTCATTGTTCTAACACCTCAAAAACACTTCTATGCTGATGATGTGATGATTTTATACCCAATTTCTCATCCTGGTATAGCCCTGTAGTGAAAATGTCATTGGAGTCTAGAGTGTGATATAGCCTGAGTCATATTTCAGATGGTGGGAATGTCATCATAACGAAGTTTGAATGGCAGCATTCCTCCACTAACCTCTGCACCCCTTTCCTGAATCTGCTGCCTGTCCTCAGAACAACCCCCACAGCACTCCAGTGCCACTTCCACAACTTGTCCAGGCATGAGTGGGATTAGGCGAGACTGTGTGTATGTGTGGGTGTGTGTGTGTTCATTCTGGGCTATATTTATCCATTTTATTCTGTCAGGTCAGCCAAGTGTCCACCATGCATGGGGTCTGACATTCTGGCTGTCTGTCTGCCGCCATGTTGTGTCTGGGTGTCTTTTCCTTCTCTGAACATGATTGTGTTTGTATGTGTTACTTTGTGCTTGGAATATATTGGTGCGTGTGTTTATTTGTCCACATTAGTACAGCTACAGCAGAGTAGTTCTCAGCTTGTGTGTGTGTGTGTCCTCATATGCCTCTGTGATGATAAAGTTCATCCGTCAAACTGATAGCTGCTCCAGTCTGTCTGGCCATACTTCGTCCTCACACTGAGGTCAGCCACCCCCCAGCAGCAGCAGCAGCTCTTATGTAATTTGGAAATTTTGTTCACAGTAAACACAGGATCAGATATTTGACTATTTGTTGCAGAAGCCAAGTGTTTGTGGTGCTGGATACTACGGGCCAAGGTCAGCTCGGATAATTAGGGTTCCATGCGGTCAGCAGGTTTGACCCTCGAATGTGTTTCGGTAAAAGAGACGTTTAAAGCTTAAGAATCTCACATAAGCAATGTTTTTCTAATTAATAATTTTTTATCGGTCAATATCGATATATATCACGATATAGTCTCAATGCTGACCAGTCAAAAGCTTTCCCGTTTTGCAGAAGAACACATTAAATGTGTTGGTCAATTCCAAAAAAATGTAATAAATTCTTAATTCTAAACTTCTAAAATCTAAAACTAAGCCACCAGCATTGCTTGGGTCTGGGACTGTAAAGTCTTTCAACGTGCCCGCTCTATAGGATGGCACTGTTTTACATGTAGCAATGTGAAACTGACTTGAAAAGCTCTGATCAATCAAAACTCCGCTCTGAATTCAAGCATTTTAAAAACTTTTTGCTTGTTGTCTTGCAGACAAACTTAACAAAGCATGACATTTTACAGCTCTGCATCATGTTTTAGTTATTTTGGCATCCATTTGGTCTGTTTATTGCAATTATATCAGATCAGAATCTGTTTATTTTAGGTTCATAGTACTGTAGTAACGTACTGGCATTCAGACAGAAATTGAAGGAAATGGTGTGTGGTTTTCCGGAGAATCTGGGCGTTCCAAAACAGCAATGGTGGTTGCATTGTTTGTTTCCACTTGCACATCTCCCTCATCTCATTCAGACCATGTGCAGTCTTATGTAGGGACTATGCTGGAAAGAAAATAGTTCCCACATGAAAATGCTCACAACAAGGTCTGGATTATTTTGAGTAACAGGGTCATAGTTTCTGGACACCCAAACTAAATTTGTTATTGATGCGGGGATAAACGGTGCTTTTAAGTCCTGAGTTCTGACATGTTTTTTGCTGCAAAGTATTTAAGTTTACATGATATAAACTGTACACTACACATCCAACATCAGTGTTCCAAATTTTCTGCCAAAGTTCAGTATTGCTACAGAAGCCAAGTAGTGATGTTGTTTTCTGGCCTGCGAGGACACAGTAGTTCATGACGGGTGATGACACTGTGATGAGCCTCCTGTCGGGCTCTGACTCACTTACTAAGACCAATTCATGGGACATGTTCCAAAAACACACACACATATGTACATACACACACTCACATTTGGAGCATCACAGTTGGTCTTCCTCGCTCTTTGAAGCTGAGCAGTTCACCACTGGTACATTAAACACAGTGCAGTGTGTAGAGAATAAGTCAGCATGAAATCTCCCCTTGTGGCCTGAACTGAACCCCCTAGAATGTGTCTAAGCTAGAAGAAAGCCTAAGGTACAACAGCATGTACTGAGCCAAGAAAAAGCCCCAAATTTCGCAAATGCCATTGTTTCACTGCAGACAAAGACAAAACCGAGCAGTTGCACAATCATTTCAGACCGCTGGGAAACTTTATGTCCAGTCTGATGCAGATGGTGATGACAAGCTCCACTAGACATGAAAGAGATAGATACAAACTTTCTTCACTTAAAGGTTATTGTGGTGATTTCTATGAAGATCTCTACATAATGGCGTGGATGCTTCTTAACACTTGTGCTCAGTATACTTGTCATATGTTTTTCCCCCAAATTTTCAGAAACCAAATGCCAAGAACCTAAGTTTCTTCAGCTATAGTTACGGCCCCTGCTGTCAGATAGTTTCAACAATTCTGCAAGGGGAAATTTAAATTCTTCACTTGATATATCCATTATAATCACACGAAAAACAAACCTATACACATGTATTGCATCCATCACGCATCATGAGAAAAACTATGTTTTTTTAAAGCAAGAATGTATGTAAATAGGAGCCACCCATAGAGTCCACTGTCATTCAGATATTGTGAGGTCGTAGGTCAGAGACCCTGTCAGCAGTCTGACAGTAATGTAGGCTTTTAATCCTGAGACGACTGTTTACTCTGCTGGACTTTATTGGAGCTATGTTGCTGTGTTTCCAGATCTCAGCAAGTAACTTAATTGATCATGAGAATGATGGAAAATGATGATAAAAACTAAAAAGTTATCCATGAAAGTACCACTATAGTAGGCATCTACTTGGACTCTCTAGTTTTTTTTTTTCAACTCAGCCCGCTAATTGGTTGGTAATTTCGCCCAAGAGATGTTTTCTTTGAGTGATGGGTACTTAGCAGACAGCAACCAGCTCTGGGGTTATGTATTTGTGTAGCCTCTCTCTCCCAATACAAAAACACCCTCTGGGCACAGGTTTAGATAAGACTGTGATACACTAGAGTCAACCAGAGTGCCTCAGTAAGGGATAAAAAGCAAATAGGGAGAGATATTGGAGGTTTTCATACCAGTGCCCCTGACTGCCCTTTCAAAGCTGCTTAGTCTGATTTCAGCACCTTGGACAGCAGCGCAGCACAGCGGGGGAAACACCCGCCTGCTTTCCTGCAATGTTTACGCTCCAGTGGTTTAACTAAGAAAAGCAAAAGAGGGTCATTGTGTTTTGCTCATTTTGGCCGCCTTAGCCATGTTCGAAGTCTACTATGACCTTCATGTCTCCTGTTATTTTCCAAAATGTGTGTTTCCAACGCAAAGAGAGACACATAGACAGACAGGCAGACACAAATGTGAGTGCATAAGGACAAGTGCTGAAGCACCAGTGTTTTTGAATCAATCAGTGACCCTGCCGTCGGAGTGTTTCCTGATGAGACAGACAATGCACACCCTACCATGGCCCCTGTGTGTGTCTGATATATGGAAGCTTTTGTGACTTTGGGTGGCGTCCTGTCTGTTCGCCTCACTGTCACCCTCTGTGAACACTGCTGGGAGAGGCTTGCCATTGGTGCCTCCCTCTTCCTCTCCTCTGCTCTTCCCCTCCCTCTCTCCCTCTCTGTGATTATCTTTTTCCTCTCTTTCATCCCTCTCTTATTTCCCTTTTCCAACCCTACCTTTTCCCTTACTCATTATCTAAATCCTCGTTCCCCAAGTTTCTCTCCTTTCTTGTTCTTTTTTAACCCTTGATTTTCCTTTCTGACCCCTTCCTTGCCCTTCCCTTCCTATTCTTCTCCTCCATTTTTACATCAAACTCCCAAACATCCACATTAGATTTGCCCATCAGGGGTTCTGGCCTTTGAGGTCCATCCAGGACACCTGGTTGTAGACTGGGACAAGAGTTGAAGGGTGACTACTGGAGTAGAGAGAGAGAAGGAGTGGGCTGTGGGAAGTGGAGGAGTGCGAGGGGAGGGTGCTAGCTGGCGGGGCCTGGGACCTGAACCAGACAGACAGTGAAACGTCACACCAAACCCAGACTCCCCGACTGTGATCGCATTCTTGTGTGTGTGTGTCCATGTGTGTGTGGCTATTGCGTGTGTGTGTGTGACTGGGGGTTCACAGTGTTAGTAGCTCAGAGCCAGCTGAGGCTGCAGTGGAGACAGACAGAGACAGAGGCACTGAGCAGCACATAGAAAACATCACTGAATGTTGAGTTGTATGGGACTGGGATATCTGCTTTTGGGAGGAAATTCGGCAGGTGAGAGTTCACTTTATAGAAGTGTTTATGTTTCGTAAATGCCAATGAGTGAGCGATTTTTGGGCGCGTGTGGATTGCTGCTCACCGAAGTGTGATTTTAATAGCCTCGTGTCATTAATTTACAACTGTACAGTAGCACGTCATCAGCGAGGAGGGGACACTGATGTTCAATGATCCATGTTGTCACTGCAGGTTGTAAGCTGACCGCGGGGGGACAATCAGTGTTGCGCCCAGAGCCGCAGGGAGAGGTGCGGCCACACTCACTTGACCAGCAGCAGGCCTTGGCTACAGACTTCTTATCAGGTACCAATTTAAGTACATAATTCCAAAGTGACACCTCGGAAGGAAATTAAATAAAAATGTTTTGGAAAACGATACGATATTGAAGTTTATTTGTTGTTGCTCATGATGTTTTGATGTCTAAACAGGCCATTTTGAATTTTGAATATAAACAGGAAGATGTATAGGATTTGTAGTCAGAATAACTGGTTTATAATAAACCTTGAAGACAGGTGAACCTTATCCAGTGTTATTTTGTCATGACTGTGAATGGGTTTTTAACATTACTATCTAAATGAGTCAACAGTTATCAACAGAGGTCAACAGAGGGTATACACGAGCCACGTGACTCACACTCAAGTCAGACCAAGTCAGGAATCTAGTGCCCTTAGAATTAAAGGGGACATGTTATGCTCAAGCATATTATGCTTTAAGGGTCATAGTTGTATTTCTAGTGTCTACTAAACATGCTGACACGATCTAATGTAAAAAAAAACAACAACACATTTTTATTTTTATTTTATTGTCAAGCCACCCTTTCCAAAAAAGCCCATTATGCTCTGATTGGTCAGTATTGCCGGGTCTTCTGCATCTGCAATCTTGAGGTCTGCACCATCATTGCAGCCGGGGAATGACTGTAACAGCACTGCCGTAGCTGCTCTACCTACATATGTGATAGATATTCTCCCTGGATTAAGCATTGATACTTTTACTTTTACAGTACTTATGCAGCACCTAGACCTGCTTTATTATCACAACAGACATGAATCACCTTTTACAATATGTGATCAACTTGACTTTGACTCACAACCATTGACTCGTCTCCTCACTTGGACTTCAATCTTGATTAGCTTGACTTGGGGTGGCTGATATCCATACCTGATTATAATTATTTTCAGTCATGTTCCTTCTTAGTGCATTGTACTTGTGTACACTAAAATATAGAAACATTTGATTTTAACAGCTTTTCTCTCTTTGCTTCCTTCCTCCTTGTTGTCTACATCCACCTCACCCACCCTAAATTATTAATGCTCCTCACATCCGACTCCATCCACTCCATCTTCTCCTTCATTTTTCCTCCTTTGATTACTTCTTCCATCTTTGCTTCTTGCTCATTTTTCTACATTTTTTCTTTTTTTCTTTTCTGCCCTTTCCTTTCCTGTTATTCCATGACGACCTGTCTTCTTTCATCTGTTGCCAGCCTCTATGGCAGGTTACTCAGATCCTCTGGGCTCTCAGACCAGCACTGCCCCACTGATGGATGCTGGACGAATGGAAGCTTTTGCAGGTATACTGCCACACAGCTTGCATCAGCAGCACCAATTAGTTTGAATTAAAGTGCTGAGTGGTAGTAACAGTGGTGTCACATCTTTGCTTTTAACTAAGCTCGCAATCCGTTTTTTCCTCCATCAAGGGCCATTAAGAAACAGAGTTTAACACCATCATTCCATCATGGTGCTTTCTGTTGAAACACCTGTTGCCCATCTAATGCTTTTTCTTAAATACAGACTTGTTAGACTATGGATTTTTATACCTCAGTTAATTTTTAGGTTGTTCATATGTAGCTTAAAATCCTGAGGGAATTTCTTCAGATTTGGCACAAACGTCAAATCGGCTCAAGGATGAACTGATTCGATATTTGAAGTCAAAGGTCATGATTACTGCAAACTCACGTACCTCCCATTTTTGTGAAAACGCTGTCTGGAATGCCTGGAAGGTATTTCTTCAAATTTGGCTCAAACGTCAACCTAGACACAAGGATGAAATGTTTAGATTTTGGTGGTCAGAGGCCAAGGTCACTGTGACCTCACAAAACAAGTTTGTGGCCAAAACTCAAGAATTCATATGCTAATTATGATAACATTTCACATTTAATAGCATGACATTAAGAAGTGATGACATGATATTGTAGCTTCTGTACAGCAGCATCTATAATTGAGGAATTGTGTAACAGGACAGGCAGGATGTATGGTTGGCAGAAGCATATAACTGCAAGGCAGTACTTCTAGTTTACTTTTGAAATGTATCTTCTCGGCTTTGGACATAATCAGGATTTGTGGCAATCTGTTGTACATTTAGAACTGTTATGTGTTGAGGAAGTGGAGAGTCAGGGTAATTGTAGCCTTTTGATTAAAAATGTATATTATTCACGTTATGGCGAATTGTTTATAGTTATTGACTACAGCCTACATAAAGGTCAGTGACTTTCCTTGTAAGATGCAGTTGTTAATCCCAAACTGATCATCACCAGACTCTCACTGTTCTGTCATTATCTTAACTTTCTGCATATACTCGACTTGTAAACTCAAATACTGTTCAGTGTCTGGGTCTAAATTGCAATAAGAAGCTATAAACATGCAACAGTTTT
Organism: Serranus cabrilla; assembly: GCA_903364295.1. NCBI lineage: Eukaryota > Metazoa > Chordata > Actinopteri > Perciformes > Serranidae > Serranus > Serranus cabrilla. Next base: position 1,112,412 of record CAFUXE010000016.1, on the reverse strand, counting down.
ATAGTTTACATTTATCATGCAGTTATTCCTACCAAAAGCAAATACACTGAACTCTAAAGACGTCCAACTTAAAGTCACACATTATACTTTTTATTCCTTAGATTTCATAATGTTACTTTAACATAAGCTTCCCTTTTGAGACGTGTAGGGCTGCTGGCCCATATTTATAGTTAGACATGCTGTTGTTGCCAAGTTTGTTTATTATAAGTTGTTATCAGTGGAATTGCTGATGACATTAGTCCACAAATTAAATTTTTTTATTTTAAGAGCAGGTAGCTGTGATTACTGGCAGTGGTATTGACATATTTTAGGGGCCTGCTGGCGAGGGCTGGAGCTGAGCTGTGGCTAATGATTGCTCAGCTTGTTTCTCTGATATCCTATGAACTGGACGTCCGATGACTTAAATGCTTAATCTTGTTAAAACATATAGTTATCATGTAATTTAATGTTTTTATTCAGTTTATTTGTATAGCCTCAGAGGCTTTACAGCCTAGATTTATAACATAGATTGAATCATTTTTAGACATTTTATTGCAGAAATGTTTCATATAATAGGAGAAGGAGTTGGCATTTTAGAAATACAATTTTACCTTCAATCACCGAAGTTCATTACAACAAACATAATAATATTTCACAACATTCTCATTTGAAATATCGCTCCTGTCCAACAACAAGCCTCTAATCTGTGGTCGTAGAATAAATGGCCTGTGCTGCTGAGCTGTAGCTGTCACTAGCTTGGTGTTTGCTGGTACTCCACAGAGTGACACACACACACACACACGCTCACTCAATTACATACACACAGTATGAGCTATGAGGCCGAGTTATGCCTTTCACCATGCCAGCCTCTGTATTCCCAGACCAGTCGTCCCTGAATTACTCGTTGTCATTCTTGCTGCTGTGTTTTTTCATCTTACACTTTGCCCTCTTGGCTTTTTTTTTCTCCTGATCCTTCTTCCCACTTTTTTCTTTTTTCAAGTGTAATGAATAAACCATTAGAGTGAATATCTGTGTCCATCTTGTTAATGTTTGAATAGCTACTATAGCTGAACATTGTGCAGGCTACTAGGAACAGGATGGGTTCCCTATGGGTCAGAAAGACTATTACATGATGTCATTTTGCTACGCCCTGTTACATGGAAACCTTACTCTCTGTTTAACCCTTTGGAGTCTTGGGCTATTTGTCCATTTTTTTTATACTTTCCATTCTGCCTCTTAAAACAAGTTTAATTGTATAATTTTTTTCAGCACAACCTCAGATCTGATAATAAATGTTTTACTTTTACTGGATCAATACTTTTATCACAAAAGAAACCAAAAAAATAATAAAAAGAAACTCATTAAAATCAGATTTTTGAAAATGATGACTTGCTTTTTACTTTCAAAACACAATTTTTAATGTTGGTTATAAACACATAAGAGGTAAAAGGAGGATAACATCTCATTCGATATTTTGATACAAAAAAATTGGTTTAGAGCCCGACGATGAAGGAGATTTGAGGCAATACCAATTTAAAATGGGAAAACCCACTGGTTACCAATATGGTGGGCGGTAAATGGAACTTGTGAGCAGGAATGAAACAAATTTTTTCGATCTTGAATGCAAAAATGCAAATGTGATGAAACCTTTATTAAAGAATATTTATTATATAAACTATTACTATATAAATTGCACATTCAAGGATTGTATAATAGTCAAACAGTTCATCAATACTGTAGATACAGTATCAGCCAATTCCTGACTATATAAATAATAAATTAATAGAATAATAAATGGTACACAATTTCTAAATGACCCCAAGCAATGTTGTCTACGTTGTAATGTAAAAAAAGTTGGTTATCGGACAACATTATGCGTAAAAAACCGACACTTTCAGACACTATAACGGGTTGTGTTGTATGGACCCAACAGCAGTGCACAGGATTGAGTTGATAATGGCTTTTAATGTCAACCTCAGCAGTTACAGGCCAATGCAAGTGACATGCACACAGAACAGTTTGAATGCCACAGCAAAGCAACTCAATCAAGTTTCTGGCAGACCAGCTGATTTGGCAGGCTGAATAATCAAAGTCATGGTTGGAAGGCTGTTGAGTGTAACAGGAATAAGGCGAGACAGGTAGATCAGAGGCAGGCAGGGTCGGCAACAGGATCAGATAGCATCAGATGGCAGAGAACAATCTGACGATGAGTGTTTGAGAGGCCTGAGTCTTTTTAGTGGCTTGATTGGTTATTAGAGGCGGCTGAGTGAACAGGTGAAGGTAGTTCGGCGGATGAGGGAGGGAGTGGCTGTCAAGCAAAGTGAGGAGGAAGCTAGCTGAGTGGAAAATTACTGGGAGACAGAGCTGAACCGTGACAAGACCAATATTGGCCGATAAAATCGGCCAACCATTAAATGAGTTGGGCTCTATTATCTTTATCAGAGAGAATCCCCCACACTGACCCTATATGTCTGTTTGTCTGCCTGTCATTATCAGGGTTTTCCCAGCCTGGTGGGATGGGGGTCACCGTGGAGATGGGGGCTGCACCCCTCTCAGCAGAGAGGATTCCAAGTATAGCGGAACCCCAGCATCCCACGCCCGCAGCGGGTTCAGAAGCCCCTAAAGAGCACAGCCCCATGCTGCCTGAACCTCAGACTCCTCGCAGCCCTCTGGATCTGTCAGCAGGTAAAAAAACATCATGTACCAAAGTGTTTTCTATACCTCTGTAATAGCTGACAAATACTTCTAATGGTATTTAAACTGCTGTATTATAATCCACTTCAACAGCATTGTTCAACAATTGTTCACCATTAGGTGTTTACATCGATTTTCTTCTCTCACAGCAGGAATAATTCAAACACATTACTGTATAGTGTAATATATAGCCGCGCCCTGTGCTGTACTGTTTGATTTGTTCCACAGAGGGGTGCAGTATACAGAGCAACTCTGCTTTTCTATAGCTTCCTCCTGACACACACCCCAGCTCCAATGTGAAGGTCAATGCACAATGCTGCTGACATGTGTAGGGTTTGCCATCGTGCCATGGCTTCAAGTCATATACTGTGTGTGTTAAGTCTGTGTGTGGATCTCAGTGTATATTTATCCTACAGAGAGAAGCTGTCTCTTACGGTCTACTCTCTCTTGACCAGCCCACCCTCCCCCCACCCCCATAGGGCTGCTCTCCAGTTCAATGCACATCTGATCCTAGAGAGCATCGAGTTCTAGTTATCACCATTCCGTGGCTTGTGTCAGCTAGCAGGGCCATGCTTACATCCCATGTGGGCAATGGAACGATTCACAAAGCATCAGAGCAGCTGAGCCCCCATGCTGCACTGCAACACAGCAGGTGGCACAACCCCCTGTGTCTCTGTACTAAATAAGATCAGGGGAAGAAATATCAAAGTGGCTACGGCTTTATTTGGTGGGTACACTGCTATTAGAGTTTCCTCTGCACCAAATAACCATGAACTGTGCAAAGATGTCTAAAAGTACAGAGCCTGCTCATCTTCCAAGACTCCAAGGACATAGATGTTGTCTTCAAATAGTTGTCATGAGTGGAAATCTTGGAATAAAATTAAACATTGACTGATCATTTTCTGATAATGACTCTTTCACTTCGTGACTTGGGACTCGACTCGGTTGGACTCTGACTCATTCTGGGGCACGGTGACACTGACTTGTATATTTCTGTGGATTCTGGAAGCACTGGTTGATTTTAGAAGAGCTAAATAAACTCCCTGATATTTTGACAGTGTGTCATTAATTTTTTATTATATTTCAGCTCTTTAAGGAGCCACAATCGGGTGTCGACTCAACCTTAATAACTTGGACAGGTGACTCAGACTCCAACTCTGGTAATGATGACTCGACTCTGACTATTTTATGTGACTCGGACTGGAACATTTGGGACTCGAACTCGGAACTCAGGTATTGATGACTCGACTGGACTCTTCTTTGGTGATTTTGACTTGGACTTGAACACTGGGGACTTGAGACTTACTCAGATTTGAGAATTGGTGACTACAACACTGGTTGCAACTAAACAGTTAAACTATGAAACTTCAATACCAAGTGAAAGTTGGATACAAAAAAGCAACAGTGCAATTACCATTCTTCCCCATAGGTGCTGCCAAATTACCATTCTTCCCCATAGCTGCTGCCAAGTTAGTAAAACACCAATTTTGGTATCAGTAAAAAAAAAGAAAAAAGAAAAAGTTGGAGCCGGAAACTGCAGTGTAAGTGTCTGAAAACGTCTGTTAGCAGCAGAGTATGACATGGCAGTTTTTCAGCTGATCTTACATAAAGTAGAATTGGGTTCATTTGATTTCTCCTGAGGCTAAAATATAAAATACCAGAGACAAAAACCACAACAAACTGTATTTCTGAACTATTACAGCTAAGCAGTGCCTCAGTTTAACTGCAGCCAGCAGAGACACAGCTTGACTCACTCTGCAGCAGACAGAGATGACTCATTCACAAACTCCTCAATCAGGTTGTAACAGGTGGTGGATGCATAGAAAACAGAGGCTGCTGTTGCTTGTTAACCCCTCACTGCCATCCTGAAATTGGTTCTAAGACAGTTTGCTTGTTTGTGTCTGTGTGTGTGTGTGTTATCTCTCTACTGGTATGTGTGTCCCCTGCTAGGTAACACATGCTGACTCAACAATGCGGCAACCAGCAACCCCCCCCTTTCCCTGTTACAGGGTGTAGCGTACAGATCTATGAACCTGAAGGGACTCTACATGAGTCTGAGCGGCACCCCGATGTAGAGCGATAAACAAGATTTAGTGAACATTATGAATCCCTTGCTGACCTTAAATCAATGTTCAGGATATTGCAATTTTTTCAGCAGACAAAATGTCTGAGAAACTGGTGAAACTGGAATTATTCTGAAATGAGCCAAGAAGAGGAACGGCATGTCATGTACTGTTTAAAAAGTAATTCTTAGATATATATTTATAAAGGTACTCTAAATGTGATATTGGATTGTGACAGATTTGAGGACTTGTGTTCCAGCCCTTGCCTCACAGCACAGTCAGTAACTGTGCAGCTCCCACAACTTAAAGGTGCACAGTGAGGACGTCATGTTTATACTTCCTCACCAAAACACACTGTATGCATTTTTAATGTATAACCAACCTGTTGCATTTCCTTCCCCATAAAACATTCCTAAACCCCCCTTCATATTTAAAATCTTGCATTGCTTATATCCATGTTTAAATGCTCACAGCTTTCTTCACTGCTTGTGTTGTTATGTTCACGTGACCTTGAACATTTACTGATTATACTTATATATCTATATATTGATATTGTGAGCCAGTTTTCAACTACGTAGCCCTGAGAGAAACCATTTGCTTTGCTATTGCACTGATAGCCCTATAGTATTGCAGTAATGCATACCCACAACATGCCGCCCTGTTACATGTTACATGTTAACATCATCTTATACACATGCACATGCAGATAAACGGACTTGTCAGACTCTTAGTACCTCAAATTGCCAAACTGGAATCACAGTTAGTGCCATCGAGCAAATCATTACACAAGTAGATTCGGATCTATTCAGTTGATCACTCTGGTTTGTTAATTGCTCTCCACTGATTGTGGGGCAATGTCCCGAAACTCCAGTAGGTAGAAAAATGTTGCATTGGACTGACAGCGTTTTTTTCCTGTCTGGTGCCACAACAATAAAAGCACATTACTCCAAAAGTAGTTAGTTGTTTGGGTTGTGCAGTGTCTGCTGGCCTTATTACATTCCAGACTCCATTCACATATTACTCAATTTAACAGATTTAAGTTGTCAGTTACACAGATGTTATTCCTCAATGACTTATGACTCCTAAAGAAATACTCGTAATTTCAGCCGCTGTTTAACATTGATATCTCTTCTGTAAGCTAGGTTTAAAAAATACCTTGGACATCCTGAAAAACTTCCAGTCAGTACATCCATGCATGTGGTTTTATTACACCAGGGTTCTGCTTTGTGAAACCTAATGAACTACTGTCAGAGAACTGAGTGACTTGTAAGAAGTCTGTTTGATAAGTTGATTTATATTTTAAATGACTTGAAATGAGGCAAATAAAGTCTTCAACTGTCTCTTACTGAACATTCTGTTAACATTCAGTGGAGCTGAGTTTACCTGTTTGGCTTACACCATCTTAAAGATAAGTTATGACTTTTTATGACTCACAAACAGACACTAATTTGTTGAACATGATTTAGGTTAAAATGATCACTCATGTGAAAACACACCTATATAAGAGCCTCAGGCACCTGTTTGGCCTTCTTGGGCCATTAGCACCTGAAAACTGGCTCCTACATAGAACTGAGGCACATAAGGCTGGAAAACAGTAGAAAAAAAAGTATCCTCAGCCACACCACCGTACCTGCATTTTGGCGCTCAAGAAAAAGGAAGCAAAACAAGAGAGGAACCCAGAAGAATGTATTTCTTAAAGTTAGCATGCTGGAGTGTGCACAGGAAGGATAAGGCAGAATGTGATATGATAGAGTAAGGAGAGGGTACTTCAGCCTGTCATGACTCTATAGCTGAAAGTGAAGTGGGAGGTTGGAAGCCAGCAGAACAACCTCCAGACAACTGCCTGGAGGTATGGGGGTTTCTGATCATCAGGCATCCTAGGATTTATCAGCACTCTGGTTAAGCTACTCCTGTGCTGTTGTCAAGGAAATGTATGGATTAATCTTGGGCCTTAAGGTTCCTCCGAGTTTAAATCATAGGGGATATAAGTGTTTGCATGGTGGATAATAGGACATTGATTTAACTATTAGTCTTTGAATGTTTTTCACCATTTTGCTTAGTGTGGTATTAATGGTATTTTGTAATTCATTAATTTGTTGACATTTTTTAGATGATTTATTTTTTTATCTAGTGCTGTTAAATTTTGGCTTTTTGGATAAAAAGATTTTTTTTTACAAACGACTATCACCGACTTGTTTGACACCAAAACCAAAGTCTTACCTTTATTTCAGTGTGTGATAGCATTTATATATTATATAACTGCACTACCTTTCAAACTAAAGTGTTCAGTATGTGACCATACATTGAGATAGCTGCTCATTTACATTTCCCAGGCCTAATTAAGTTGTGCGACTAAACATTTAAGTCATTCCGATCCTTTTGACTGATGTCTTTTTGTGACGCTCCCAATTACTGCGCATACAGTATAGAGAGCAGTGCCCTGTCAGGGCTTTGTTAATATGAAATATGTCCCTCCAGAGAGTAATTGTACTGTATGGAGCCTGACAGCTGCTCCACTTTAGCTCTTCTTCTATATATGTGTGTGTGTGTGTGTGTGCGCTTAACTGAAAACTAGAAACAAACTGGGCCAAAGTAGCACACAACCCTCAGTGGGCAAATTCCCCTCCGCTCTTGTTACCTCTTGTCTACCTGAACATTATTATACAATGTCAGGATGTTTTAGTTACAACATGGATGCCTTTAAATGACCATTAGTGTTTTTGTTGTTTTTGTGTGTCTGTCTCAGGGTGCATTAGGACACTGCATATGTACTACATGTCTGCACATAAATGCACACTATCACACACACCTGACTCTGTTCTGATCTCAAACAGACCTATTTGCTTCCCATTAGTTCCAGCTTGAGCGTGCACTGTTGTAGACCCTGAGGTTGCAGTGAGTCAGCCACCCAAAAGTACCACTTCTCTATATCATTTAATTCAGTACTCTGCAGCATGTTTGTATGTGTGTGTGTGTGTGTGTATGTCTACTCTCATTCCTCCAAGCATTCATTCACTCGATCCAGCTCCATTTATTAAGCTGACTTTAAATTTTTAACAAAGTTGCACTTCACTTCATTGACTAAGGGGCGACAGATTAATGAAACTCCTTCAGTTCATATCCACAAAGGATGAAGTGCACAGCTTCTGGACTTCGATTGAATTCCTTTCCTTTGAATTCCTTTTGCTGTTTCTGATCCATTTTGTTATTGTCTATGCCTCCCCACCATCTCAGCCAGTTAAAAATAGCAACTATAATTTGAATTTCTTTTAAAGCTCATTTGCAGTGAATATGCAACAAGATCTCTAACCTAAACAACAGAATAGGTTGTCTGTCAATACCACCCAAAATGACCCATTCATTGTTTGCTAGAAGGACACATATGAGTGTTTTGCTGGTACAGAGTGGATCGTTCTAAAAAATAGCTCACATTCATGATACATAAACGTAGGGTTCGCTGTTGTAAATAACTACTGCTGATTAATTGAATTTAGGCTAGAAAACCACTTCTCTAAGTTTAGGGCAAAAAGGTTCCTGGTTAGGTGTTATAAAAGACAGTTTAATTAGTAAATACATGCACTTAAATGCATACTAGTGAAGCAGTTGCAAGGATGACGTATCTACTTTAAGTGATATAGTAACGTAAAAATGTGATTCACAGATGTTGAGTGATGTTTGAATCACATTGTTTACTTTTGTTTTCACATGGGACATGAACGCCGTTCTCTGGGTGAAAGTCCTGGGTCTGTTTGACCCATCCACCGCCTTTTCCTTGCACCCAAAGTGCAACTTTTGTGTGTTATACTCAGCCCCAGCATCATTCATAATTACTATGGCTGCTAGAAGGTGGAGGAGGACATTCTCGAACGTAAATATGGGTTGTATTGAGTTGCTTGTAGAAATGACCTATTGGGTCGATTTTCAAGAGGAGAACAGTCTGAAATGTGTGTGCTTTTTTATGACTTATATTGTTTTTGCATTATTTCCTCATGCATTCCTGCAAAGTTCTGAGGGATTATCTGTTTGAGTTAGACTAAAGAAACCAATTCATATCCACATACTCATCCCCCCCAACTTTAAACTCTCCCCTCTTCACCCACAACAAGGTGCCGTAGGCGACTTCTGGCCAGACGAGGCTGGCTGCCTACCGACAGACCTCCCTTTCAGCCCCAGTGTCTCCACGGTGATCAGCCGGCATGCCGGCCATCTCGCAGTGAGCCCTGACGAGCCCCCTGACAGTTGGCCTAACCGAGAGAGCACTGCATATGCTGGAGGCGACGAAAGGGAGGGAGAGGGTTCAGACCGAAAACAGAAGAAGAAGAAGAAAAGGCGACAGAAAGATGAGGGATCTTTTGAACAAGTCGAGAGTAGGGGTCACCCCGAGGTGCAAACACAGGGAGAAACAGAGGAGTTCTACCACAGGATTGGCCCAAGGCGGGATAGAGGAGATGCTGGCTGGGAGGAGCAGCTTGGGAAGAGTGGAGGCCGAGGGAAGAAGGGTAAGAGCAGGAAGAAGCTTCCAGAGGAGTGGGGAGTGACAGCAGAACCATTTGTACCTGCAGCCGCAGCGACTCCTCAAATCACAGAGGAGGTGTTGATGGATCTAGGGAGCTCTGCGCACATGGAAGCCTCATTTGGAGACATGGATACCAGCCACAGCCCCTGGAAAAAGGAGGTCTTCCCAGAAGAAGTCTTGGTCCCTTCCCCCCTGTCTGAGGACCTATTCTCNGCACTTGGTTCCTTCCCTACGGCTCCTCGTCCTGATGATCCATTCGACCTCTTGATGGATACTGAAAATGCAAGCCTAGGCAACAGCAGCCAGGCTTTTTCACCTGGTGGTGACATGGTTGACAGCGGGATGTTTGATAACACTAGTACCCTCCAAGAATCTTGTGTGCAAGTCATGCCTGAGGGAGACACCTCTGCTTTCAGCCCCGCCACCCAGCCAAGCCCAGACATTTCGCCAAAAGTTGAGGTGTTGGCTTCGGCTCCACCTCTCTCACCTTCAGATGCTTCATGGCTCCTGAACGACTCCAACATGAGCAGCAACAGCGAGCTATTCGAATTCAGCGACATAAGTGCTTCAGGTCATCCTTTAAACTTAGGGCTTGCCTTCGACACTCCAAGCCCCGCCCCTCTCCGCTCCCCCAAAACTACTGCGCAGGAATTCCAACCCAAAGAGCACAAAGATGCCAAAGATGCCAAATCGGCTCAGAAGCAATCCAAGAAGTCTCGTTCTTCATCTTCCTCATCCTCTGTAAAGAGTCCCACCTCCCCAGGAGCAAAGAATTTCCCTTCACAAGCATCGCCAGTCATGAGCCCTTCTTCCCCTCCATCAGCAAGCCCAGGATCTGGTCTTAACCCTACAGCTAAGCCCTTCTTTCCCAGCTTTGCGGATCCCATGGAAGAACCAGCTGGGGTCCCTCCAGTTGCCCCCGTCATCGAAGGTTGGTTGTAGTCAGGCGTGGACAAAATAGACCTTAACTGTAGAGTAACAAAAGAAAAAGAGTGGTTTATTGTCATGCATGGTGTTTCATCTAGACTGAGTCTTTCAGAAACTCATTTCAGAGGCTCTTTTGGGCAGGATTGATTGCTTGGGTGTCTTTAAAGGGAATATAAGACCTTTGCATGAGCACATTTGTCTAAAAACTTGGCTGGGGCTTTTTGGCTTGGACTGTTTCTGAATGACTAATGCATGGGTTCAAATGTTGACCAACTGAGGCTGTGGATTGGCATGACTTTAATCTGTGAGTATTTTTAATTCCCAATGATGTACTGCCGGGATGTTCTCATAATTAACAGTGTTGCTGTGACAGGTGTGCTACTACTAACCAATCACAGAGTCTTTCTTCTTAGCAACACCACTAGATATCTTCACAAAATCAAACCAACCTTTTCTTTCTCTCTTCTGTCCAGGTGTATGTGTTAACACTGTAATCATGCTGTGTTTCCTTTGCATCCAGGGGTGGCGTGTCACTCTATCTTATCTCTCGTGTGTCTAATTAACTCTGTTTTCCTCACTAGCTGCCTGTTTCTTTACAACTTCTCCTACAAAAGAATGTTGAAGGAAAAGGCGTTGTTAGTGTCATGTTAACTCGACTTCTGTTGTTGTGCATCAGCAGTTCACATCCTGGTGTGTCCTCTGAGCGTTTGACTCTAAAAAAGTATATCAAATGGTAATTGTTGTTTTTGTTGATTTTACTTTCCATGTTCTGTGATGATTGCTGCCTTGGCTGCTCCTCCACCATAGGTGAGTCCTATTTTAATCCCTTTTGTGGCTTTGTTGTGTGTGTGTTTTTTTTCATCTGTCATTACCAGAGTAGTCATTGGGATGATCACAGATTGACAGAAGACAAAAAGGTTGCTGTTGCTTTGACAGGAAATGAGATCCTGGCAAGGGGGATATTGTTGATATATGAGCTTTCTCCTCACTGTAAGCATTGGGTCAAGCATATTCATTGTAGACTCTGGATTCTGACAAATGTGCCCTCTGATGCCTCCTCTTGAATTTTCTGGTTAAGATAACAAGGCACAGCAGAAGCGTGACTTTTAGGTAAAATTGGGTTGGCTCTATTATTTGCAGATGATGTTGTTCTTAGCTTCAGCGAGCCACAACAAGAGCAGGTTGCTCCACTTCTGTTGGCATACTTATTTATTGGCTGATGACAAAGAGATTACAGACACATGTTGGGGGAAAGTAGTTTCCTGTCCAGGGCTGGGCTCAGAATTGACATTAAAAGGAGGTGTGTGGGGCATTTGACAAGACTAGCGTTGTCTATTAGGGAGGAGGGCTGTGACCATATGGATTCCAATGAGACTCCAGTGTGAACTGCTCGCGGTCCTGACCTGACCCATGTGCGCGGAAGATGGATAACAAAGACGTCACTCACAGCACGCTGTGTACAGATGCAAATGTGAAGACTAATGAATTCAGTGTTCATGTTGGAAGCTGGCAAAGTTATGAGCAGATGATAACAAGGAGAACGATGCGGAGAGAGAGACCAACATTTTTAACAATGGCTTTCTGTTCAGCACTGGCTGTTATGCCTGTATGGAGATGTTTGTGTTCACGAGGAGTCAGAGCCAGGAGCGGTGAGATCGCAATAATAGACCCTCCTATGAGTGCAGAATTTTGACGAAGTGACTGTTTAGATTGCAAGGCATTGGAAAACATCAGACCTGTATCCAATTTAGGACCACATAGGAAAGTGGCCCAATTCTAATTTTTAAAAAATGGATTCCATGTGCTGTTCACATTTTTATTAAAAAAAATCATTTTGGCCCACTTCTGCCAGCAGTCTGATCATAGCTCAAGACTGGATCACTTACTTATACATGTTTCTGTGTTGAAAACAGTTATTGTTGTTATTAGCCATCCATTAAAAACCCCCATGATGCCTTGGGTTTAGTCTGTCAACCAATCCAAGGAATGTGTAACTCATTAAAAAGAGGTTTCAGCAAACTGGGGAATAAAAACGTTCATGCGGCTGATAAGCAATTAAAAATAGAACAGTTTGACTTGTGTGTGTTAACTGATTTAAATCGTCGTTAGAAGATTCCACAGAGAGAAAGGGAGCTGTTGATTGGTGTCATGTCCACTTTTGTTTTAATGTGGAACGAATTTGTAGCAGTGTTTCAGCAGAAATAATAATGTTTACAGCTGCCAGAGATGAGGAGCCAAAAATAGAATAGTTGATGCTTGTGCTTTGTTGTGCAAGTGGGTGTGTGGAGGTGACCTGTATGTGCTCGTGTATGTTGAGTTTATATGTAGGTGCATTTTGGCATTTATGCATGCATATACTTGCTAATATTTGTTTGTGCATATGCATTTGTGTGTGTGTGTTTGTACTTTTCCAGAGGAACTGAAGTGGTTTGTGTGTTGCTGTGATTTATGGAGATGTAGAGTTCCAGAGGACTCATTTTCTTGTACCTTCCCTTCAACACTTCCTCTTTCTGCCTCTCGTTGGAGGCTGTAATGAGGTCTGAGCAAGCCTTCATCTCTGTGTAGGAACAGCAGAGGGTTGAACCTGGCTATTAAGCAGCTTCGATCAATGCCCTCCACAAGAATGGAAGGGCTGGCATTGGTGGTTTTTGCCATTGACAAATCACATAGATAAAAATATGTTGCAGCTTTGTGGATAAAACATCCGCTGTTAGTGCTTCAGACAGATTTGACAGACGTGATGTGCACACACTGCGATTTGCATGTGTTTTTGGGTACATGTGTGTGCGTGTGCTTGGATAAATGTTTATACACATGCAAAAGAAAGAGCAAGACAGAGTGCTGAGTGCAGCTGGCTCTGTCTTCCCTCTGTGTAATGAGACCTTTTGTCAGTGTCCAGGGGTGGGTTTCTGTCACCAAGAGTGGTATTTAAGCCCTGTACAAAAGATAAGAAGGCATGTGGAGCACAATAAAGAGCTGGAGGGTTACAGACAGGGGAGTACAGTTAGAAAGAGGGGGGCAGACATACAGAAAGAAAAAAAAAAACTGCTCAAACCATAATAAATTAGAGTTTGAAACAACAAAGGCTTTGAGATTTTTTAGAGAGAAACAGAGCGATGTACAAGATGGTGCAGGAATAGAAAAATATTGCTTATGTACCACAGGAGAGAGAGAAAGAAAGGCAAAGGATGACAGGAAACTTGAGGGATTGATCAAGAAAGATGTAATGTTAAAAATATTGCTGACAGGGAATGGGTAAGGATAATTTATAAACCCTTCTTGTTGTAGATACACAGGAGTAAAATGCAAGGGAGAAGCCAGGATAGAGATGGACTACATAGGGAGGGTGATGTTTAAAACATTAAGAAAAAGATGGCAGGAGGTTCAGAGAAGTATTGAGCTTTAATACGAAACTTGAGAGTGAGAAACATAGACAAATGTGGACATTAGTGAGGTAATATACCAGGTAGGTCCACCGTATCACATCGAACAGCTTTACAATACAAATATCCAGCAAGCTACCAACAAAAGCACATACTTCTATTTTTATTTAAATGTTGTATTTATTGAAAGACTTGTGAAATACTTTTGTCATACAGAATAAAATATTAATCACAGTAGAGTCATAAAAATTCTATTTTTCTTCTAACTTCTAATTTATAATTGTGTATTTTCTTTAGATCTAGAAAAAGATGTTGTTCCTAGATTTCTGTCTACCTTATTACCACCCTGTGATGCTATTAATAGACCCAGAGTGTACAAACTGTATCCTTCTGACTGCACATGAAGACCATCTCCATATGTTTGAACAGTATATAAGTATGCATGCATCACCCACACATGTACAAACATAGAAACCTTCATATGAATAATGCACAGACACTGTGTAGTGACCATAACTTTGAGAAGAATATGGTCTAGTGATTCTGCTGGCTTAAATTACATAAATAGTACTGGGATAGTTTTATGTTTGAAAATAATCAAATCATTATTTGTTTTGGTTTTTGCACCTTGATAATTGCTATTTTTGTTCACCATTCTCCTCTGGAGTTGGATTTTTTGTTTTGTGGTCTAGTCCAGTGTGCGAAATAAAACCGTTGTTAATATTGCAAGGTTTGGCATATTAAAAAATAGTCTAAATCAGCAACTGGTATGGACAAAATCCTAGCGCTGATTCCAAATAAAAAAGTTTTAAAAAGTAATGGCTTGGAGTGCATTACCAACACCAAGTGGATTGGAGTCAATACACCTTCATCCATGGGTTCTCTCAGTCTCATTATGTTCCACTCAGGCTGAGTCAAGTGGGACTTCAGGAGCTAAAAACCAGTATATTGGTTCAGTCCGGTGCTTAACATAATATCAAAAAGGAAAAAAGAGAAAACCCCCAGTACATTTCCAGTCCAGCACCAAAAAGCAAATGGACAAAATTAGAAGCTATAGCTGGTGAACACAGTGGAGCCATGTGTATTTTTTAGGAGTTGGTGGAGACCTGAACAGAGCTAAAATTAAATGTGGACTTTCATTTGCCAGGCATCACAAACAGGACTTTCCTCAGAATGCTTATGATGTATCGTGTCTACTAGTTGTGTAAAAAAAAGCCAATTATCACCAGTTTATGAGGTGATAATGACATTGTCTTAATTAGAGTCTGTTCCGCTGCCCCCAAGTGGCCTCTTCTATTCCTCTGTGTTGTTTCTGATTCTCTCTAGTAACATGGGTCTTTCTACTCTCGACATATTAATTCAGATAAAAAGTAGATGTGGCACCAGCATAGCCGGAAGGGACATTCAGGTCACATCACAGCAACACCTGTTCTCCCACAGCACCAACACTACTCCTTCTCCAAAGGACAGATCTGAAACACAGGCACCAGCCATTATAAAGACTATGTATACCATCACTTTGGTCCTGTGTCCCTGCACAAACACACATACGGTACACAACTGAGTCATCAAACTATTTGAGGGCAAGCACAAATCCTCAAAAGGCAGACATGCGTGAATATACTGTATCAGCAGTCTATTTTTACCACATAGTGCTTTCCGCTGTTCTTTGGGCTTCTTTCATTGGGGAGCAGGCTGCTAGATGGTAGCCCAGAAGGGACATTTGTACAGTATGGCTCCATCCCTGAAATGGGGATGAGCTAATGTCTTTTGACGGCTTTGGGGGAAGTGTTGGGATTTCGCATTGTTGGCGCCACTGTAAAAGCCAACAGCTAACTGTAGGACAAGATCGTGAGTCACTCTGGGTTATTTTTTCAGAAGATGTACCATGCTTCAGCAACAGATTCAACCCATAGAGAGATGACTCCAGGCCAGCAGTGTGGGCTGTGCTTAACATTTCCTAAATTTTGTTATTGAGATTTTAAAAAGGGACTTCTATCAGCTCAGTCAGTGGAAATTTTAGTCAATTTGGAGTTTGTATTCTGCATGGAAAACGTCCTTTCCAGAAGTTTAATTATTTCAAAAGTATGTTAAACACGACTTAAAACTTTTGCTTTGCCAGCACTGAATGCCACAGATCTATACAGACTATATCCACATAACTAATCTATTTTGTGCTCTTCGAAAACTTTCCCTGTGTGAAGAGAAGACGACCTGATTTCCAATTTAGTAGAGCAACTTAATGTTCCTAGCTTTGCTTAGACAGCAGGAAAGCAAACAAGTAGGTCTATACTGTACAGTATGTTTTCAGTGTCCTGCCAAGATAAATCCAGAATGTTAGCTTTGCTGGGAAGGAGAAAAAAATACTCAAATGTGTGTTATTACATAAGGTATCATTATAGCAAATGCTTGGTTCTATAGATTCAGCAGATACATTTTCATCCTGTTGAATGTTCTTAACCTGTGTCAGAGGACGGACAGGCACATGGCTCTTTCACACAGTTCCATTTTGCCAAAACCTATTATGCATATTGCAACAGTTTTTTTTCTTGTGACGGCAAAGAAGAGAATGTGGCTTCAGCTTTTATTAGATATAAATAAATAAAAATAGATGATAAGTCGAAAGCCTCTGAAAACAGAGGAGGCCTAGCTGCTCCCCAGGCAGGTTGACTTCAGACAGAATGAGAGACTTTATGAAAACAGAATGACAGGAAACAGACAGATCTGACGCAGACGAGTGTCCAGAAAAACACGAGACTGATAGAGGAATGAAAATGACAAGCAAGCTGAGGGATAAGCAAACAGAGCAGGGAGGTTTAGGCAGAAAAAGATTTATGGCAGACAAGCATACAAGAATGCATATAGGTAGGTAAACAGATATAAGCCCACATATCAAGATAGGGAACCCTTTAGGGAACTTGCATTAGATTTACCATGTTACTGTATGGTGTCATTATGCTATTTCTGTTTGCCACTGAGTATGAAATAGAAACCAGAGGGAATGGTGCTCCATAACCATCAACTCTAATTAAATATAGGTAAGTACTGTACTTGTGCTTGATTGGCATAAATGCAAAAACAGACTGAACCACAGATGCTGATATATGAAAGGAAAAACCTGAATAAAAGAGTAAAGAGAAACATACCAAATGAAGGTGCTTCAAAAATTGCAGTGTTAGATGCACTGATAAGAAAATTGTTAAACAACCTACTATCATTTGGTAACTCTGATCTTTCTTTCAATGTGTTCAAATAATAGTTATTGGCATTCAGTAGGATGGGAGAGATGCAAAGTTGTTAAATCATGATGTTAAAAAAAGCACAGCACATTTGTTTGATCTTACTCAATGTATTGGGTATTATTTTGACCAAACCCAAGTTGGTGATTGTTAGAACAGTGGAAAGACTAACTGAGAGAGCTTGTAAAATGTTGCAGACTTGCCGCTGTTGGCTTCCTTTTATTAGTTTCAATTGAATAAACTAAACCAAACCATCAACACAGAGGTGGCAGTTCAGAAATTACAAATTACAAATATTGTTTAAAAGCAGTAGGAATTAAAAGCATAAACAAGATTAGACACAGGAAGATAAAACAAAAAAGATAAATGGAATTAGAATAAGTTGAAATCAAAGAGAAATACAACAGATAAGAAAATGACGACATATAATATACTTAATATAATATAATCAGAATAATGGTAAAATCTTTGCAAAAATCTGAAAATCTGTGTAAATCTGCAGTGGTGGAAATTAATTTACCAACATCATTATATGTTGTGCGGTGTGCAGCTAATGGGGAGCAGTTTTAAACAGTTCTGACCAGAGGTGACTTATTGTGCAGTTCTATCTAAAAAAGCCTATCATGTTATTTGCAACAGTCAACAAGTGTCTTGCAGAGAGTGCAGGAATGGACAGCTCAGCCATACAAACTGACTGTCCATTTTTAGCCATTAGAAAAGGATGCAACATTAACCCTTCACCAGATGCTTCCACTGCTTTTAAAAGGTACAATCCTCCCAGACAGATTATTAGCACTGTGCACTGCTTGCCCTTTATGCTCCAGCGGCTAGAAGAAGGGTCCAACTTTGACAGATAGACAAAAGCTCTGATGGACAGAAAAAAACACACACATAACTTTAGGCAATTCAGGCAAAGACTTGAGGTGATAATGAAGCTATTAACCGCATCCTAATGTGTCACTTTGATAATTTATTCCTAAACCTGATCTCACTGGAATAGTCACACACGGATTTGTCTCTTGTGACATAGTTAAACTAGATTGCACTACTAGACGACTGCATTCTAGACAAAATGCTGGGAAAGGTCAAATTGTTATTTTCCAGTTTAAGGTGGGAGACAGAGACATAAAGTGCCTTTGAGGAGGGACAAGAGGAAGGGGAAGAACGGGAGGGTGGAGTTGCCATAGAGACTAAGGATCAGTTAATGTTGCCCTAGGAACAGCAACAGATGCTGGAGTTAATGAGACACGACATTAACAGTTTCTATTTGATACAAACAGCACAAAACTATGAAATAGATGTAAAACTGTTACAGTTCTACTGTGCCATCATTTAATATCATTATATTTGTAATTCATGTTTAATTTCTCCCCTTTGTTACTTTATTACCATTTCACCACTAACCACTCAATTCTATTGTATAAACCAATCAATACGTTGTTTCCAGGGGGAATTATTATTATACACACTCTTCATAGCAGTTAATCGACATCCAGTTTGCAACACCCATAGTCCTGCTAGCTCCAACTGTTACATGTTAATTAAAAATTATAATGATAAAAGAACATTTTTGGACAAAATCACAGACAAATATCCTTATGCAAGACCAACACAACATTAATTTTGGGGAAGAAAAAAAATCTAATGAAATTCTTAGCCGCCATAATCCCCAAGGTCCTGTACTTGGACCCATTCTATTTTTTAATTTAAACTCTCCTATTATTATTCAATGGCACAAGAACACATTATTGCTTTACACTGATTATACCCACATTTACTTACATCCAGAGCCCCAAGATTAAACTAACACACCTCATTAACTGTATTAGGGACACCAAATCCATGAGGGTTTAAAGCACTTGCTTTTATGTAATGCTTTCCATCATACTAACCTTTTTTATATTATTGGCTTTTTTTACCTTCTAAATCTGTTCTTATTACTTCCGTACTCTATTACGTCCTACCTCTTATTACGGTGTCTGAGAATGTCATGTGATTGATTTACATTGTCTCTTATCGTTTTTTAATTTATCTGTCAAAGTACTTTGTAAGTTGTGGTTTTAAAAGGTGCTATATAAATAAATGTATTATTCTTATTATTATATGCATTTAACCAACAGTAGCAGTGTAGGGTTGTATAGTAATGAGACCAGATGGGACAACATTGGATATGTTTCTTGCCATTAGCAGAAAAAGAGACACATACTCAACATTTTCTGGATGTGTTTGGTTTAGGGGTCTTACGTACCATGGAGTCCTTTTCGCCTTTACACCGCTGTGATCTGAGAATTAACATTGGAATCGACCTCATGAGTGTCAGCATGTTTGTACATTTAGAAGCTCAGCTTTGGTATTTATTTGAGCCCTTAGGGGTCTGATTTATGTGGTGCTCCCTCTAGAGGAATCCTCCAGTAACATCGTTGTTCATGGGCAAATATGTGAACATTTATGTTGATGATGCAGCTGTATGTCTATGCATACGCATTGTTCAAAATCAAGTATATTTGAGCCTTTCCTCCTCACCTGGGCACCATGACTCCTTTTGACAGGTTACATGCAAATAATCTTGGTGTTCTATATGATTCAGCTCTCAAATTTGACAAGCAAATAAACCTGGCAGTCAAATCTAAGTTCTACCAAAACTAAACTTTCCTCAGAATGTCTCACACTGTTAAACCTTTCTGTAGCCAACTTAGAAGTCAGTGTCCTTTAACCTAACCTGCTCCTCCTGTATTTTCTTTTTCTTAAATTGTTAGACATATGGCTTTTTATTTTACTTTCTCTTTTATATATGTTTTTCCACGTCCTTGTTCTTCACTTTGGACCACTTTGAATCAACTCTGTTGGTTTAAAGTGCTATATGACATGAACTGAGTAAAGTGGAGTTTGCTTGTAACTTTCTCTCCCAGCAATAATGACTTTGAGGTAGTCGGTATGTTGTCATTTGATGTTGCCATGACAATAACGCAGGAAAGATTGTGGCTGCTGAAGTCCATTTTACGCTAAAAGTCTGAGGGAAGAAATGGGAACACATACGGGGTGACAGCTCATAGAGCAGTATAGGCACAAACAGATAATATAGAAAGTGCTCCAGAGGCTTGCTGCTGTCTAGGTTTTTGTGGCGGTGGATTTTGGTAAGTGATTGCACCGCACAGACCTCAGTGGGAGGCAGTGAGTTACAGCAAAGCCTCCCCCTTTCAGGGTCTTAATTATGGTATGCAAAACAAGTAAACAAGACTGGCACTGGTGCATTTCTGTACCAGTCTGTGAAATATGGAGATACCCCAAACCAGCCAGCAGCAGGGGACAGAGATGAGAGGGGAGGAGGGAAGACAGATAGAAAATGTTTTGACTTGAACGAATCAAAGAGCAGTCTGAGCTGAGTACCAGACAGTCACATTCTACACTGATATTTCAAATTCCTGCTGTGCGTGTACCGAGTGTATTGAAATGTGTGGAGAGCCTTTCACCACTTACAGGTGGCGATTAAAAAAAAATGAAGCTGTATATTGAAAGAGGAGGAGGAGAGTGATATAGATGGGGCAGAGGCTGAGCTGTCACTGCTTAATAATCCTCTGGGAGAGAGCGAGCAGGATTGAGTGATGGGAAAGGGATGCAGAGTTTTTTTCCAACCTGCGACTTCCTGATGAGTGTCTGGCTGTGACACAGGTTGACTAATCCTGAAATGCCACCTGAGGCTTAATATAAAGCTGACTTTGTTTCATTAGCAGAGAGCTGGATTTGTACAGTAACACCAAACAGCAGGCTGCAGGCTAGGAGCGGCCGAACCTCTCTTACATAGAAACACCACACTTATTTAGAATCAAACTCAAATCCAAATCTTATACAAATCATACATAATGAAGGAGATTTTTTCCTATTCAGAGCTTCAGGGCATGTTTTGCTCCTGTCTCGTTTTACTGACTGGCTTAGCTTTTCACTGCAGTATATATACTGTAAGTCCTGCACCTCAATGAAAACAGCACAGTCATGGCTGGGAGAGAGGAGAACTCATAAATGTGTTTTATGCTGGACAATTTAGGAATATTATCATAAATTATAAAAAACAAAAAATGCAAGTTAAATTCATTTGATGATACAGTATATCTATACATTTACAAAACATGTAAGAATGAAATATATAATACATTTCTTCTAGTGTCTGCAAGTTCAACCAGTACAACAAAATGTTATAAATATTGTACAATCTACATTTTTACTATCTCTACCTTCAGCATTTCTTATATTTTCTTGTCAGCTCTGTGTAAACAGCCTGTAGTTCAGTCCAAGTTTCTGATTTTTCTGTCATGTGACTGTTGGTCTCAGCTGACTCGTTCATGGTGTCCCAGTTGTGTTGCGAGGTGCAGATTTTATTCTTTTTTTACAGGATCTGGTTTGTGTCAATGGTTTATTTTCAGAAAAAAAGTTAAATGTGACGGGTAGAATAAAGAGATTAGGAGCTTAAATTTGTTTATTTTTTTATTTGTCATGCATGATTCATTCAAGGTTAATTCAGGCAGTTATGTAGTTTTGCCATTTTAAATAAAGATCAAAACTGTCAGTGAGCTGTAGGGTTCATTTTTGTATTTGCTCTGGTGGCTTACAGTAGATTTATTATTATACATATCTATCAGTTTAGACATTTTAATATAAGGCTTTAGCCCACTAGTGTCCAGCTGCATTGGTTTAAATACCAAAATACATCATTAATTCATTTGTTTTCATCACATTCTTGACATTGCCTGAATCACTTAATCAAGGATAAAGTGACAGCCTGGCACCTTATAGAAGTGATAACAGATATGAATGTCACATTTTCCATTTCCCTGTCATTCTTGATTCTGTAGATTAATTTCGTCTCAGGCAGCAAGGTTCCCTGTCCAATAAGCTTTTAGTTTTGGGAGCCGAGCTCAGCGCTCTGTGCTGCCGTCCATCATGGCCTCCAGACTATCCCTCCAGGATAATGAGGAGTACGGTGGGAGGAGCAGAAAACCGTTTGGATTTGATGATGTTATTGGTAAATGTTGTAAACACTGGCAGAGTTTATGTTTGTGACAGAGAGATGGAGACTGCAGTGGGTGGAGTAGAGATGTCTATGTTGGCCAGCGGCACCAGATTCATTCATTATGAATAATGAACTTAGATCAGCCGGTTGCAGCTGCTTCATAGGGAATAGTAGAGCCGCTGGGTATTATGTCATTAATTAATAAAAATGAATGAGATACTCTCTTCTCTCAATTATGCACGAGTTGGCAAGAAAAAGTGATGACAATAAAATAGCACATGGATGAACTAAGGGGGAATAGATTGGTATGTTGTGATGGAGAGATGGAAATACAAACAAAACCTTTGGGTTGTTTTGTTCCCGTGGCACTCTTGTCAAACAGGATATTAAAATTCTTTCGGGTTATAAACTTTGTTTGTAAAGGCAAAATGTAACATTTTTGTCGGTTCTGATGGTAAAGTTAGGTTGTTATTTTATTTTGCCTACGTGTACTTGTGACATCTTACTTGTAATTTACTTGATAAATTTATTCTACCCTATACTTCTGCTTTGCAATATTTGAGTGAGGAAATGTCCACCAGACTAGAGACAGCTAGTAGCATTAGTTACTACACTTATTAAGATCTAACACAAAAAAACATGAGATGGTCTTTAACAATATAAAGCGGGTTAGATGATGTATTTACCCACAGTCAATGTATTACCTGCAGTACATGATAGTCTGCGCATTTACAATTTAGAGAACCAGACGTTCTCCAGGCGCAAAACAAATGAATGTATTGCTGCAGACTCGTACTGACACAAATATTAACCACCTAAACAAAGATGCACCCTAAAAATGTTATACCTGTATGCTATATTTAAAATATGTCCATGGATTTTTGTTGCTTTTCTCAACCGTAGAACTTCCATGTTCTTACTCATAAGCGCACTCAAATCAGCTACAGATACAGTTGAGTTCTACAGTTGAGAAAAAGTAGTGCAGAATGAAACGACTGTTGCCAGAGTTTCATAATAAACTGAAAAGATTGCTACGCATTTCAGTAAGTGGCGCATTCTGCTGGGAATGAAGGTGGAATGTGGCTCCGACTGCTAGTGATGTGTCCATGAAGCCTTGTGAACCGTTTTCTTTATTACATCTAGTCGGCGAAGAAAACAAAGAAAATGGTTCATAAAGCTTCATTGGCACATCACTACCGACCACAGGCAAATAAAATATGCAAAATAAACCAACTTTTCATTACAAAATATAAATCTACATGCCTTGATGATGTCATTCTTTATATAACACAACTATATAACAGTAAGTTCCTATTTGTCCAGGACATGTGGACCAACATGGAAACCCTGAATTGTAGACAAAGTAGTTAAAATAAGCCTCTTCCTCAACATGTCTGCAAAAGTAGAGTTCTTATTTTTTACTAATGCATCAGTGTGCATGAACAAGCTTATAATAATTTAGTAGGTAAAATATTTTTTGTACTTCTGATGCTTTTTCTCCATTTTGCTGATAAAATCTACGCTTTACCTGAAGCAGGATTAGATTGCAGGAATTTTACTTTAAACGCAATACATACCTGTTATTATTTTTCATAGTTTCTCTTAATTATTGGATCTGAATACTTCCTGCAGCACTGGAGCCTGTCTGAGCTGGTGATGCTGTGTTTACCACTCACTCCCATAATCTCTTTGTCTGCATGTTTATATGTTGTAGATGTTGTTGTTTTTGTTATTCCATGTGCACACTAATTTCTGCATCATCATGACATGAGCCCGGTACAGATGTCTGCAGTCATTCATCTGTCCATCATCAGACAGGTTTCCAAGGAATCGCTTTCTTGCCTGACGAGACTGTAATTAATACAAAGGCACCACCGACTGGAACGAACTCTTTGACCTGTGGCAAGAAGCAGAGTAGATTAGCATAGTGGAATACCCTCCCCAGGGTTTGTAGCATATTAATAACCCTCCCCCCCTCTCACACACACTGTTGGCTCTCAATG